>BJCO01000688.1:0-17924 GCA_018326465.1 Flaveria floridana | reverse complement strand
TCATGCTCTCCTTCTTTCGTCTCTAGTCGCTTATACATCATTTCATACGCCGTGTTCTTTGCCTCTGACACCGATTTTTTCGCTTGTCTCTTAGCCTCCTTGTACTTTTGTTTTAGCTCCGCGTGTTCTTCGTCATTGTTACAGTGTATGAGCTCTCTAAAACTTTGTTGTTTGATACGTATCTTCTCCTGTTGATAACATGCGTGACAAATTATATAATTTGATACGTATCTTCTCCTGTTTGATACGTAGCTCCGCGTGACAAATTATATAATTAGAATTAATATAGGTAAGTTAGTTACTTGGTGGTTAATTAACCCGGTTAGAAACATGTTGATAACATGCCAAGTTTGTACATATTAACATTCTTGAAATCCTTCATTTGTAATTGATGAATCATTTTTACATAATCAAATCTATGCATTCATCCTATTATTTGGGAATCAAACAAAGTCAAATACCTTGGAGCTAATCTAGTTAAGAAAGCAAGTTTACAAACATTGAGAAATGGACTAGAGGCTTTGAAAATGAATATAACCGAATGGGTAAGTGACTTTAAATGAAAGTTAACCAGTCAAAAGTCTAACTTTAAAAGTTTTGGTGGTACTTTGAAAGATAAGTTACTTGTAAGAAAAACTTTTTAACTCGGCTCCAAAGAAATTTCTGCCAGTCATGGCATCTAACGAGCAATATCAAGAAATTGGTGCAATGCCATTTGAAGAAGCAGTTGGAAATTTTGTAGCCTTTGAAAACCGTATTAGTTTTCAAGATGAACCGAAGGTTAATAACCAAGGGAAACTTCTAATGGCAAGTTCAAATAATCAAGGTTGTGGTACAGGATGAGGTACAAAACCGAAGGTTTTTGACACGATATTTGTTACCCATTTAACTAAATTGCTCCAATGAGTTCTTAATTCGAAATGCATTAACTAGTTTTAAATGTGCTATAGTTAAATTGTAAACGAGCTAATGATCATTAGCTAGTCTGTAGACTGTAGAATATTTGTAATTTTGTTGAAAACTAGAAATAAAAAGGTTGAGGTCAGGCATTATATATTTTTTACATTTTTTGTTTTTAATTGGTTAACGGTTCGACTTATTGTATTTTAATAGAACTTGTCATATTCATTAAGTAGGTTAACTTAAACACAACTTGTTAATTTAACATGCTATACCAACCATGCGCTCCATGTAGTTAGATTTGGTTCTTTCTCTAGAAGATTTATAGGTTAAGAAATCCGAATGAAACTAAAGTTGATTCTTTCCAATATTCATAAAAGCTAACCAACCACTTTACACAAGGTTTTGGATTGGAGGAGTAGGCTACACATCACAAGCCAATCCTTTTGACCTTTTCATTTTAAAAGAAATCTACTAATTGCCTAATGCACGTCCTACACAACTTTTGAAACTTTTTGTTCTTCTTTTGACATATTTTTATTTAACTTAAACTTGACCATTCATTAATTTTCACATCAGCCTAAACTTAAGAAATCACCCTTCTTTATCGTGACCATATTGAATAGATCTATATAAGGTTAACCTCTTTTTTAATTGAGACCAAGTATTAATGTTTTAAAGTGTTAGAAATTAGATCTCACATTTATGAAAAAGTTCAAATAGAACCATCCACATAGCCTCTCTCACTTTTTCAAAAAAGAGAGACAATAAATCTTTTTAAATTTGAAAAGAGATTAGAAACACAAAAAAGTTATCTATAGATATTACATACCACTTTACACGACACATGTTAAAGGATCACAAGGGTTGTCTCCTAACCGTGGAGATTACCCAGACCTTTAGAGATGGTGAAAGAAAACTCAAGCCTTATTGGAAAAACTAACCCAACTAAGAAATCCATAATCAGAGATGAGACATCTAGGATGATATTTTTGATATAAGAACGTGTATGCGATTAACTATAAAAACGAACCCGACAAAGCATCCATCTTTGATGCTTATTTTGTCAAAAAAATAAAATTCTGATTCTGATTATAGCGGAAACTTATAACTCAAGTCAGTTTTCGACCTTGAAAATATCAATTACTCAATTATAACTTCTAATATATTCAACTATATTACAAATCCAAAATACCATTTATTGTATTTTTTATGATTATATACTAAATTCATATCTTATTTTTATATGGATAAATGGGTATAAGAACGAACTTATGTGATTAAATAGGCTTCACCTAATTCCATAAATGCCATAAACCCGTAAAGAAATTTACATTAAATCTCATATATAGTCTTGTAGTTCAATATACGTGTTGTTACTTGTCTTAAATGTTTCGGGCTTATAAATTTCTTATGAATGTGTCATTTGACATATTTACATCTATGGTCACTTGGACTTCGACGTCCATGCCAAATGCAATAACCAGGTAAAAGTATCATTTTTACGTGGTAAAGATGCCTATTGAATGAATTGTCATGCAGTTGACTGCAAGAATTTTGATCTAATTAATTTGCACTAATAAAAATATAAGCTTGGTTATAGAAGATAATCATCAATATCACTAGATCAATGAGCCCTAAACAATTAAGTTTAGTTGTTACGTTTAATTCATAGGTAACAATGAAAAAGTTAGATTAAAATATGATACAGCGTAAAGTTAAACAAAGAACAATTAGTAGAGTTGTAACTAGGCTGCTAATTCATCATACTATGCGATCAAACCTCGACAAGTCACAAGGGTTTCGATCAATTCAGGGTCTTCATCAACAAACTGAGGCTTTGAATGATGAAGAAGTATGATTTTATAAAATTTACATAATTGTTTCGGAGATTATATTTTAAATAATTGTTAGAATAAATTATCGTTTTCGTCCCCTTGTTTTGGTGAAAATTACCACTTTAGTTTTCTCGCATCTGGGTTCCTATCATTTACAAATCTTGTCATATTCATCTAGTATATTAACTCCATCTAACATCCTTCATTAAATGAGAGGTATATTGGTCATTTTATATTTATATTTTAATTTTCTTTTTTTAAACCCAATTTAAAATATCCCCTTTAAATACATTACTATTTTAGTCCATGTGGTTTGTGAATGTTTGCCAATTCAGTCCAAAAATAACCACCACCTCATCATAAAATACCACATCACAACCACCGATGATGGAACCACTACACCACCACCAAGTCACAAAACCACCACACCGCCACCCCATCACAAGAACCACCACACCATCACCACCACCTTATCATAAACCCACCAACAACACCACCAGATCATCGCCGCTACCACATACTAGCTCTCCGCCATCACCACACACACTAGATCACCACCAACATGTTGACCCTAGAAACCGACCTTTAATCTCAAACTTGTAACAAACCCTTCAAAAACACATATGCAACCCTTGAAAACAAGTATTGTGGAGATATTAATAGGGGTTGATATGCGTTTTTGAATCGGTATGTTACAAGTTCAATCTGGTGTGGGGTTTATAAGGTTTATATAAAGGATGATGCAATCAAAGCAACCAAACAGCTTCCTACATGCATGCACTAAGTACTAAGTAGAAGCTGGTACGGAAGTTTTATACTTTGCATAAGAATTATGCTAAGTATAAAATCTTCCGAAGCCAATGTTCCTTTGGAAGCTTTATACTCTGCCATAGAATAACTCTAAGTATAAAAGCTTCCCAAGCCAAAGGCCAAATCTTCCGAAGCCAAAGATGAAATCTTCCGTAGTTTCAAAGAAAAAGTCTTCCGAAGCCAGATGAAGTGAAAACTGATTTCCTCCAAAGACAGAGATAAACATGCTTTCTCGGATGTACTTTTACGTAAAACTGAACCACTTTTCGCTGCAACTCTGAAGACTCACCAACTTGCATGAGCTGGAGAAAAGAATAGATGGAGATCAGAAAGCCATGACTGCCCTTTAAACTGCTCTTCCAAATGTCATCTATAGAGGCTTCAAGAAGTTTAAAGCTGCTAAGCAGCTCTGGGATGCGCTGAAGCTGATGTATGAAGTGTCTTCTAATGCCAAAGAAAACAAGAAGGACCTTCTGAAGCTGCATTTTAAGAACTTCATCTATAAAACAGGTGAAACCATAGCTTAACAATACTTTAGTTATGTTAAGATTGTGGATACTCTGGCGGATGTTGGAGTGAAACTTGAGAACAGGAATATTATGATAAAGTTCATGTCCTCTCTTCGTAGACAATGGACACACTATTGTGTGGTCATTAAGAGGACTAAAAATCTCAAGACCTTCACTCTCACTAAGTTGTATGGCATACTCAGTGGTTACCAGATGGAGATGAACATGCAAAATCCATCTGATAACTCTAGCAATCAATAGATTTATGCTCTTCATGTGGTTGAAATGGATGGCAGAGAACCACCACACCATTTCATCTCTTACCCTGACAACTCACCTATTGGCCCTTTAATCACCTTTCCAGAGACACCAAGGGGGAGCTACATTCAAGGAAGCCCATTCTAAGAGACAAGCTCATCACATGCCTTTATGTCTCATGATGTAAGCACATGTAACTTTCTCTTCACCCTTGAAGATTTTGACTGTATTCATCCAGATGATCTGGACTACATAGAGATACTTTAACAAACGGCTCTTCTCACTCACAGAGCCAAGAAATTCTACAACAGGATAGGGAGAGAAGTTTTGTTGTAATGTATCGAGTGGAAAGTTTAGGCGGGATAAAAGAAAAGTGAAGTATTACAACTGTAATCAAATGGGACACTTTGCTAGGGAGTGCAAGGTACCCGGGACAAATGGTGGCCAAGCACAACCCAAGCCAAACTACACTAAGGGAGCTCTATATATTGGGAAGCCCAAGCAGCAAGCTGCAGTTGCTGTTGAAGAAGGAGGCTTTGATTGGAGTTTCCAGGTAGAAGATGTGTCTCCAAACGAAGCACTGATGGCAGATCTTGATGAAGCCAAGGTATTGGAACATCTTTGTACACCAGAATGCATTGTTAAACTAAATAGACATATGTCATATAACTTAGAGATGAGATCTGATCTTGAGTCCTTGAACATCTTAAAATTTGATTTCAAAAGAGCTGAAAATGAGTATAAGTTAAAAATTGAAGACTTAAAGAAAACCATTTCAACTTTTAAACATGAACTTACCAACTACAGTACTCAAATCAAAGATCTCATCACTAAGTTAAATGAATGCTAGGCTGAGCTAGTGAGCAGCAAAGCCAAGACAGAGAAACATGTTCTTGAAGAAGAGACCTTCAAGAACATAATATCCTAATCCCTTCATTCCAATGTGTGTTATCAGAATAAACAGGTTCTAGGATCTACTAAGATAGATCCTCCACTGACTCCATTATCTGTAAGATCTCCCAGGCGTTGAACTAGTCAAGATGAGCTTCCATCCATAGATCTTAGTGATGAAGAGGATGAAGAGGAGGTAGTGAAGGATAGATCTAGGAAGAATGAAGAAGATCATCCTAACAAGGGTCACTATTCTCCTAAGGAGAGGAAAAAGTCAAGGATGACTAAGTCAAAGAGGAAGAATTTGATCTGAGCAGCAAAGAGAAGATCAAAGAGAGCTTAAGAGATCAAGACCACCATCAACTCTAAGCAAAAACAAGTTTTTATCTTTGTAGGTTTTAAAGTGGTAAAGACTGTGGACACAACTTTGAACTCTAGTACCAAGAGTTCAAGTACATGTTCAACTCATCCCTGTGAAGAAATGAAGGATGATCAGCTGTGTAACACTACTACACAATTTGAACCATCCACTTCCAAAGGCAAGCTTCACCCTAGGAGGCCTGCCACAATATCTGCAAACATAGGGATGGATATGGAAAGTGATCAAACTCAGTCTTCCATTCACAAAGAAGACTCTAAGAAGGAGGCATATTGACTGTATTATGTATGGCAGTACTTTTCATATTGCTAAGGATTGCTTCTACAATCTCAAGAGTACTGTCAACATAACAACGAAGAAAACTTCTGAGAAGAACAAGAAGAAGAAAGCTTTAAAAGAAATCTGTGTTTCTTTTGAAAGCTCTAAAATGAAAATGAAGACAAGTGAAAATTTTCATTTGGAAGAAATTTTGGTCTCAGAAGAAAGGAATGCTTCCGAAGCACGAAAGCTTGCTGCAGTGAAAGCAAGATCTTTTGAAGGACCAGTCTCCAAAACTTCTAAAGTTGTAAAAACGTCCGAAGCATTGAAGGTCAAGTCTAATCTTCCATAGATGGTGTAGAAGATAATGGAAGACCATGTGACTGAAAATTCTTCACTTACAACAACAAGTGATCCCCAAAGTCTCAGTATAGGATCAACAACTGTTGCATTGTCTTCAGTTCATTTTGAAGAGCCCAAACCAATGTGGCTTGGGTTTCCAAATGTAACTAATTCTCCTTTTGTTGTGTAGGAACAACTGAAGACCAAAAAAAATGTATGGATCATTGATAGTGGTTGTTCAAGGCACATGATAAGCAACGGGTCTTTGCTTTAAAACTTTAAGAAAATTTATAGAGGGCTAGCTGCTTTTAGAGGAGATGCTGGTGGTTACATTACAGGAAGGGGTAGGGTCATAAGTGGTAAGCTTAGTTTTGAGAAGGTAAACTTTGTGAAGGATCTTGGGTACAATTTATTGAGTGTATCCTAATTTTATGACCAGAGACATAACATGCTCTTTACTAAGCACGAATGCGTTGTTCTCAAGCCCAGGGTGGTCATTCCTCAAGAGCATATACTACTTAGAGCACCTCCAAAAGAGAACATGTACAAGATGGATTTGCAGGACACATCCCCCTCAGGAGAGGTTTCTTGCTTTCTATCTAAGGCCAATAGTGATGAGTCTTTCCTTTGGCATAAAAGAATGTGCCATGTAAACTTTAACAACATGAATAAACTAATTAAGAATGATTTGGTAATTGGAATGCCAAAGAAAGAGTTTACAAGTAATGATCATTGTGTTGCATGTCTGAAAGGGAAACAACACTTGGTGTCTCACAGGCCAAGGGAAAAGAACTCCATCACTACTCCCCCACACTTATTACATATGGCCACCAGTGTAATGAGTCTAGAAAGGACCTCATATTGTTTGGTGATCACAGATGATTTCACAAGATTCACTTGGGTTTTCTTCCTTAGAACTAAGGATGAAACTCCTAAGATCTTAAATTATTTTTATTCTGAAAGTTAAGTATCAAAGTGATCACAAGGTTAAGATCATAAGATGTGATCAAGGAACTTAATTCAAGAACCAAATCCTTGACACATTTTATGATAAAAAGGGTATTACAATACAATATAGTGCTCCCAGGAGTCCTTACCAAAATAGTGTTGCTGAAAGGAGAAACAAGACACTTATTGAAACTGCAAGAACCATGTTGTTTGACTCTAAACTGCCCATCACCTTTTGGACAGAGGCAGTCAATACTGCCTACTATGTACAGAATAGAGTTTTAGTAGTTAAGACTCATGGTAAGACTCCTTATGAACAGTGGCACAAAAAGATACCTTTTATTGGTTTTCTCAGGTCATTTGGATGTTCTTGCACCATTTTGAATACCAAAGAACAAGTAGCCAAGTTTGTTGAGAAAACAAATGATGGACACTTATTGGATACTCTTCCCAAGCTAAGGCTTATAGAGTATACAATCTTAGAACTAGAGTAGTTGAAGAATCAGTCAATATGATATTTAATGAGTACACACCCTGTGTGAAAGGTTCTTGTCCTGATTGGCTATTTGATCTTTATTTAGTTACCAACTGTTTTGACTAATCTTGTGAAGATGTTTCAGGATCAATAGGTAACATATCGACTGAAGATCCTGACCCAAGATTTTAGCTGAAAAAACCATGTCAGACAACGACTTCAGCTCTAGTGGTAACTAACCCTGCAAATGAAGTTTCTATTAGAACAACAATGACAAATCAAGCTGATACATCTGAAGTCCCTGAAAATTCTAGTTCAGAGGCACAAAACACAAATGAAAGAACTTCAAATGTAGGAGGAAATTGTAACACCCGGAAATTTTGATGAAAAGAGGACAACGAGAGTTTTTGCGTGAACAAGGCGTTCTCGCGCGAAAAGGATTTCTTGCGCGAAGGGAGGTTCTCACGCGAGAAGCCTGTGAAAAGTTAGCTGCGGTATAAATAGCTGTGAACCCCCATGTCTGGCACTCATTTATGCGAAAAGTGCTGCTGCTAGCAAGTAAAAGCTATTGTTTAGAGAGAGAAAGTGCATATTCGAAGGATTAAGGTAAGTAAACTCGTGTAGTAACTTGTATTTAGTATAAGGAACGATTATTGATGAATGTAACCCCCGGTTATGTAGTTTTCATTCGGTACAAGCTTCGGGAATGTCGAGTTTGTGCTAAAACTTCACAAGGTGAGTTTCTAGTGCCCTTTTTTCGTAAATTTTCATGTTTTGGGGCTATTATGCATACTATATGTTTTAAAATGCTTGTTTATGCATGTTTGGTGATGTTTTAGGTGTTTGTGTGTTAATTCTACTTGAGACGCGATAAGTAGCAACTGGGCGGGAAAAGTTAGGAGTTCTCGCGCGACTAGTATGTTCTGGTGCGAGCAGTTGGCTGTACGATTAGAAATTTGAACTGGGTTGTTTTTGCCCAAACGGATGAGTTCTCGTGCGAAAGAAAAGTTCTCGCGCAATAGAATGTTTTCGCGCGACTGGGAGTTCTCGCGTAACAAGGATGTTCTCACGTGACTAAAAGTTCTCGTGTGACGGACATCGACGCCATGGGCTAAGTTTGCATTCGTAAGGTTCAGGCTCCGAGGGGGAATCTCGCATGTGAAAGTTGCGCTCGCTTATGGTCTCCCTCATGCCTATTATCAGTTGTTTGTTGTATTTTTCTTTATATGTTAATGTTTTTCATACCATGTGTTGTATGACGAGGCTCGCCTCTCTATGATGTGTGCAAAATTTACACATGGTATGCTATGATGTCTGTGATGTGTTATCTTTCTATGATGTAATAGTTTTCAAAACTATGTATTTTCATGATGTGACTTTACTTAAAACGTGCGAAAGAATAACTAAAGTATTATGTAACGAAAGTGAAAGATAATGATGATGAAAGTGGAACGAAATGAATATTAGAAGGTATTGCAAGCAAATGATAAAGTTTTACACCCCACGAGGTACTTGTTACCTTAACTGTGTGCGGTTTAGCTAACCCTTGAGTATGCACACAGGGGTGTCAGCCTTTGTGGTTGGCAATGATGTGCGATAATGTGCGAAAGCGGGATCCTTATCGCTTGACCCCAAGACGGTAGTAGCTTTGTGCATAATGATGGGGCATAGCACATGACAGGATCTAGATTAATGATAAAAGAACGAAATGTGTGATAAAGTGTGAAAACAAACAAAACGAACTATAACGGAAGATAATAATGATTATTATCTACATGTATGTATGATGTGTGATAACGTGCGAAGTAAAGGATATGTTTATACGAAAGTAAATTATTTTAGTTATTAAAACTAGAACTCACTCAGCGTTGCTGACTTTTGTATGCATCATAGTTGGTAGGTAATTGTTTGATGCTGAGGAGGTGCAGGCATGGATGCATAAGCTACTAGGATATGTTTGAAGACTGGCATCCATATTTTATGAAAAGATATCGACTTCATGAAATTATAGGATGTAAAAACAATATAAATTGATATGTTGACACGGTTTTGTTATTAATGAAAAGTTTAAATTCTGCTACGAATGTCTTATTTAAATTTTTTATGCGATGAATGTCCAACTGTGAGCGTCCCGGGAACAGAGTCTTACAAGTTGGTATTAGAGCTAAAGTTTAAGAGAATTGGGTAAAATATTTTCAAAACCTAAAACTTAAACTAAGAATGGGATGGAAAAGGGAAAGAGATGCCAGTCTTAGTAGTTACATGCCTGTATGTAAACGTTTTACGTACAATAATGAAAGGGAAATATGTGCGCACGTTATGTGAATTATGTGCTCTTGGTAGGTTTGAATACTGATATAATCAGGATAGGAAAAGCTTGGGGGATGAAGAGTAAAGTAAGTGATTAATAATAACTGGCCAATGTAATTAGGGACTTACTATACTTGACATAATCTGAGCTATTAACTTGAATGATCGTGTTGGTGTTTGAATCTTATAGCATGTAGAGATGGTCGGTGGTAGATCTTCGAAGGCCTCATGAGGTGGAGAACGGGTTGGATGTGGTGTTGGACCACGAGTCATGAGGAACAGGGCTAGAGCTGCTGAAACAGCACCTGAAGAGCCCGAGATTCAACACAACGAGGGTGTTGATAAGAGTGCTAACTTGAGGGCCTCAGTGAAAGAGGTGGTGGTTGAGGAGGGTCATCAGGTCATGCAGACGATTCTGCCTTCTGTGGCGACCAAAGTGATTAAAGCTGTGAATGAGGATGAGAGGAAGGAGAAGAAGGAAAAGAAGAAAGCTACAGAGAGGAGAAGGGAAGGAGGAGAGGAATCGGAGGCTGAGATGGTTGCATCCAGTGATGATAAGAAGGAAGAAGAGGTGTAGGAGACTGCACGGGGCTGTAACTATAGGGCATTCCAAAGATGCAGGCCCCCGACATTTGATAGGAATGGAGGTAGAGGGAGATGGAGGTGGTGCTTGATATTAGCAAGTGCCAAGAGAATCAGAAGGTGAAGTTTGCCTCCCACTCATTTGTGGACTCGGCTTTATGCTAGTGGGACAACATTGTCTAGGCCGAGGGTAGTAGGGCAATTAGAAGGATGAGGTGGGCTGAGCTAAAGAAGCTGATGATCGAGGAGGTTTTGTCCTCACAGGGAGATGGATAAGATTGAGAGGGAGTTCCTGCAGTTGGAGACGGGAACCATGATGCACCAACAGTACACCACGAAATTTAACGAGATGGCACGACTGGTGCCAGATCATCTGACGCCTGTGTCGCAAAAGATCAAGAGGTACATTCAGGGTCTGCCAGCGAATATTCGCAGACATCTGATTGCAGCCCGGCCAGGTACGTTCAGGTCGGTGGTCGATTTGGCGGGTAGACTGTATGATGAAAGAGAGGCGGTGGCTATGGTGGAGGCGAGTAAGAAGGGTGGTGGTGATAGGAACTAGAATGGGAAACACTTTGGCGGCTGTGAATTCACCCCCAAAGGCAAGAAGCAAAGGTGGAGGGTCACAAGACGATTGCGATCGATATGGTGATGAAGGTGTGTGGCAAATGTGGGAAGAATCACGCGGGTGATTGTAAGTCGGGGTCGAACATCTTCTTCAAGTGCGGGAGACCTGGCCATATGGCGAGGGAATGTGGGGGCATACGGTGTTATAACTGAGGTGAAGAGGGGCACTTGAGTAGAGACTATAAGAAGGGAATGGCCGAGAGCTCCGAGGAAAGGAAAGAGACTGGGAAGGAGAAAGAGGGGCAGAGGGCTAGAGCTAGGGCGTTCACTATGACCATAAAAGAGGCAAGGGTGGATCCCGATGTTGTGTCAGGTACATTCTTAGTGAACCAAACTTGTGCCTCTGTGATATTTGATTCCGGTGCTAGTAGGAGTTTCATTTCTACTGTGTTCTATGATAAGTTGCTGGTTAGGAGTAGAAAGATTGATAAGCACTTCGATGTAAAAACTGGTATTGGCAAGTCTACCAGGATTTCTGACGTGGTATAGGAATGTGATGTAGAGTTGGAAGGCCATAGGTTCTTTGCTAGGTTGTTTGTGATGCCCTTAGGAGGATTTGATATAGTCCTAGGGATGGATTGGCTAGCAACCTACGATGCGAGTATTGTGTGTTGTAAAAAGATGATCCGATTGGTTACGCCCGACGGGACTGCGGTGATGGTCTATGGCGATAGGGTTCACGCGGTCCCTAAAGTCATTTCGATGGTGGTGGCAGAGAAGTGTATAAGGGGTGGATGTGGTGTCTACTTGGACTACGTGAAGGATGTGGATGCAACAGTACCACAACTGTCAGACGTACCAGTTGTACGGGATTTCCCGGACGTGTTCCCTGAGGATTTATCCGGTGTGCCACCCGACCACGAGATCGAGTTCCAGATTGATTTGATACCCAGTGCACAACCTGTTGCTAAGGCACCGTATCGTTTAGCTCCATCGAAGATGAAGGAACTGATGGCTCAGTTGCAAGAGTTGTTGGATAAGGGGTTCATTCGGCCGAGTATCTCTCCATGGGGTGCTCCGGTCTTGCTCGTGAAGAAAAAGGAAGGTAGTATGCGGATGTGCATCGACTACCGAGAGCTGAACAAGTTGATGGTGAAGAATCGGTACCCGTTGTCGAGAATTGATGATTTGTTTGATCAGCTCCAAGGTGCCAGTTGGTTCTCGAGGATAGATCTTCGATCTGGTGACCATCAGCTGAATGTGAAGGAGCAGGATATTCCTAAGACAACTTTTCATATGCGTAATAGGCATTACGAGTTTCTCGTTATGTCCTTTGATTTAACCAGTGCGCCAGCTGCTTTTATGGATTTGATGAATCGGGTGTGTAAGTCGATGTTGGATAAACCAGTGATTGTGTTTATCGACGATATGCATAAGCTACTGGGATATGTTTGAAGACTGGCATCCACATTTTATGAAAACATATCAAGTTCATGAAATTTATGGGATGTAAAAATGATATAATTTGATATGTTGACACATTTTTGTTATTAATGAAAAGTTTAAATTCCACTGCGAATGTCTTATTTAAATGTTTTATGCGATGAATGTCCAACTGTGAGCATCCCGGGAATAGGGCCTTAAAGAAATGGTGGTGGTGATAGTGATAAGAATTTTTTGATGCTGGTAACCACTCAATTGAAGATAACATCAATGATGTCACACACTCATTGGATCAAGTTTCTCTTGATAAGTGTGCTGATGTAGTGGGAGACATTTCACTGCCAGATCTAAATTTCTCAAATTTAGATCTGTCCAATCCACTTGTTGTGATCCCTCAACTCAGGATCCACAAGTCATACCCCGCCACAAACGTCATTGGAGATATTGACAAGGCAGTGAAAACAAGAGGATAAACCCATGACAAAAATGTTTGTCTACACTCTTGTTTCTTGTCCCATATAGAGCCAAAGAAATTTTATGAGGCTTTGAAAGATGGAAATTAGGTTGAAGCAATGCAAGAGGAGTTGCTTCAATTCAAGAGACAAAAGGTCTGGAATCTATGTCCTCTTCCTCAAGGGAAAACTATTATAGGTACCAAGTGGGTGTTTAGAAATAAGAAGGATGATAAAGGACTTCTGTAGAAAGGGTACATACAAAAAGAAGGAATTGATTACACTAATATCTTTGCTCCTTTAGCAAGACTTGAAGCTTTTAGGATATTCCTAGCATTTGCTACATCCAAGGATTTCAAGGTCTACCAACTTGATGTCAAGTGTGCATTTTTATATGTGGTGATTGATGAAGAGGTGTATTTCAAACAACCACCTTGCTTTGTAGACCCAGATCATCTTGATTATGTCTGCAGGCTTGATAAAGCTCTTTATGGGCTGCACCAAGCTCCAAGGAAGTGGTATGAGACACTATCTCAGTATCTCTGTCAGCATGGCTATAAGAGGGGTACTATAGATGGAACTATCTTCATCAAAGGAACAGGGAATGACTTGATGCTGGTTCAAGTATATGTAGATGACATTATCTATGGGTCAACTAACCCAAAGCTCTGCAAAGACTTTGAGAAGTTGATGAAGAATAGATTTGAAATGAGTGCCATGGGGGAACTCAATTTCTTTCTAGGAATTCAAGTGAAGCAAGTTGATATTGGCATCTTTATAAGTCAATCAAAGTATGTACAAGACATACTTACCAGATTCAACATGACTGAATGTAAGATTGAAAAGACACCCATAGCCGGAAATCACTCCCTTAGACCTGATCTTGAGGGGGAGTGTGTAGATGAACATCTTTACAGGGCAATGATTGAGTCTCTTATGTATCTTACAGCCAGCAGGCCTGATATTATGTTTGCTACATGCATATGTGCAAGATATCAATCCAACCCCAAGATGTCACAACTGCTTGCTATCAAAAGAATTCTTAGATATCTCAAAGGTGCCCCTAAACTAGGCCTTTGGTATCCAAAGAATTTTGACTTTAATCTGTATGCCTATACAGATAGTGACTATGGTGGCTGCAATATGAATGCAAATTCCACATCTGGGGGATGTCAATTCCTTGGTGGAAGGATAGTCTTATCATATTGCAAGAAACAATCCTATGTATCTGCATCCACTGCTGAGGCTGAATACATTGCTGCTGCAAGCTGCTATGCTCAAGTGCTTTGGATTCAAAATCAGATGCTAGATTATGGATACAACTTTAAGGAGACTCCTATCCACATAGACAACAGTGCTATCTCTATCATAGAGAATCATGTGCAGCATTCAAGGACAAAGCACATCAACATCAGGTATCATCTAATTAGGGATAATAATGAAAAGGGATTGATAAAACTAGTCCAAGTTAACACAAATGAACAATATGCTGATCTATTCACAAAGGCTTTTGAATGGAAAGAGATTTAAATATCTAATATCAGTTATTATGATGATTAACCTTGAATATATTTTCTTAAAAATTAATCAATATGATTTTTAATAGATATTGTGTGTCCTATGTTATCTAAACTATCATCTACATAAGCCTAGTTTATCTTGGGAGAAAATCTTTTTCAAAATTATTCCTTATCATTTTGAAAATTCTTAAGTGTATTTTCCTTTGGAAGACATCAACATTTTCTTCAGAAGAACATTAAGTCTTTAAATCAAATAATTACTTATAATAAATTTACCTTCGGAAGAAATTCTTTTATTTCTTCTGAATCCAAAATATGCTTCTAAGTACTTATATGAATTTGAATAACAAATTTCTTCCAAAAGTAATTATATCTCGGAAGTTCTGTTCTTTTTAATTTATTCTTTTTAAGAATAAAACTTTCAAGTGTTAATATCTTCTGAAACCAAATACTCTTCAGAAAAGAAAACACTTTAAGTAATTTTTATTCCAAAGCCATTTTTCATTAACCTAAAAAATATCTTCCGAAGATAAACTACCTTCGGAAGAGTTTTTGACTTCCAAGAAAACTACCTTTTTGGGCACCTTTTCAGAGGTGGGACCGATATTTGGATTTCAAAGTTTATTCTTTCACATAAACTTTGTCTCACATCCATTTCATATAAATATACCCAACGGTTCCCCCTCTTTCACTATCTTCTTCATCTGCAAACTTCTCTAAACCTAAATTCAATTTCACTGCCTTTGTTCTTACCTTCCTTCACCTCAAAGCTACCTCAAATGGCCAACCTTAACCGCAGAAACCAACCAGATTTTTCCATGCATCTTCACAGGCCATATAATCAGGTTGTCGTGTTGAACTCTTAGAACGATCAAAGTTTCTCAGAGGTTTGCCGCTTTTTTCTTTGTATTAGTACTTCACCTCCCTCACCATTGATCCTCCACTCTATGAGGATCAACTTTTGGATTTTCGGAGGACCTGCCAAGAGGTCACCATGGATGGGGAGAAGAAACTATATGCCACAGTGCAGGGGAGGACACTATTCATCACTTCAGCCTCTATTAACTTACACTTACAGTTGGATGATGAAGAATGTGAGTTGTCCTTTCCAAAATCTACTGTAAACCACTCCTTTGAGCAGATGGGCTATGAAGGGGACTTTTCAGTAAGAACCTTCAAGAAAGGGAAGGTTTCCTCTCAATGGAAGTACCTCCTGCATGTTATTATTCATAGTTTGTCTAATAAATAAGGAGGATGGGACCAAATTCTAGCGAACCTCTTCTTTATAGTTGATGGAATGGTTCATGGGGTCAAGTTCAGGTATTCTGAATTTGTATACTCTAATTTTCTTCCAAACTTGGACTTCATAGAGTATTACATGTTCCCTAGATATGTCCAGCATATTCTCAACTGTGAACTGGGCTGACAGTTAAGAGGAACAGGTAATATTCTTAAATTGGGACAGATGAAGCTTGGAATCTTCAAAACAATAAGAATGCCTACTATGGGCTTCTCAGGGGTTGAAACAACCCTGGTCCCAAAAATGTTAGAGGTCATTGCTCAACATGAAAACCAAGCATCCAGCACCAGCTAGTGTTAAACCCACACCTTCTAGTTCAAGACTACCTACACAGCCACAAACAATCCTCTACTACCAGAGAATGTCCAAACGAACCCCTGCACATGTTATTAAACCTATGCGGGCCCCCATATCATAACCCATACAGGAAGAAGTGGACACTGAAGCTCCCACTTCTCTTGAGGAGCAAACCACTCCCATCTCACCAATAATTTGTCATGAGTTTCCTTATGCTCAGGCTAAGTTTGACTGCCTTAACTATGGTGGAATATTTCTGAGATGTTAATGAACAATACCTTGTTTTATTTGTTGACAATATCTTCCATTTTGTCCAAGCAGGATCTGAAGTATCCGCCTTGTTGGGTAGAATTCCTTCCGCTGTGGGTTATCAACCTACCCTTAGTACCAAAATGGGTTCTTTATAAGAAAGAATTACTTCTACTAAAGAAGGGTCCATAACTTCTATTCAAGATGTTTATGTATCTGCTGATGATTTAGCTCATAACCTAAGAAGCCTTAAGCCTTCACTTAGAGTCTCAACATTCTAGTGAACAACCTTTAGGGGAAAGTTACCATCCCCGGCCTTTAGACTTAAATTAGCCCATACCTAGCCTAGAATAATACCATGATGAAGATATAGCACTTAGTGAGTATCATGAGTCTCTTTTCTCTTTCCCTGCTAAAAGAGAGATGAGTATTCCTGTGTCCCCTATATCTAGCCTACATCATCCACCCCTAACTGAGGTGGATCTTCCTGAACCTATTCAGGAGGTCCATATGGGAGAGGCTCTCACTTCTGCAAGCGATTACATCATTAAGACCATAACCATGGCCACCCAGCCCAGTGACACTTCAACTGAGGTTGTCAGTGCGTAGGGGAAATCCAACAGCCAAGAATAACAAGCTGGTGATGAGAAAGAATACTTAGGTCCAATTCTCTCATCCCGCAGTGATTCTTCTGCTAAATTTGAGGGGAATCTTACACTAAAGGTGCAAAAATTGTCTAAAACATGCATCTATTTAGTCTCCAAGGTCAGTCACTTGGAATCTCAAGTGACTACCTTGCAAAGAAGGGTCAATGATTAGCAACTTGACATTTCTGATCTCAAGGAGCAACTAGCTAGGAGACCTTTTAAGAGGACTCAACCAGGAACACAAGAACCCAAGGACGTAATTGACTTAACCTCCAGCTCACCTATGCAAGTGGGTGATGCAACCAATAGGGGGAGGAAGTTGTTACAATCACAGAACCTGGGAGTCACTGAGGATTCACCACCCTCACTTGTAATTGTCCAAAATCAGCTGTTGGATCTTATATGCCCAAGACATATACAAGATTGATGTGGTTAGTACGTCATGATCCAAGTTGGGTCATACCCAATAACAAGCTATACCAACACCAACAAATATTTATTTGTTGATGAGATCATACAAATAAATATTGATACCAATTTAGAAAATGGGTTTTCTAAAACATTGCTTTTGTAAAAGAACAACATTAACAAATATTTATTTGTTGATGAGATCATACAAATAAATATTGACACCAATTTAGAAAATGGGTTTTCTAAAACATTGCTTTTGTAAAAGAACAACATTATATGGATAATTTGTTCATGAGATATTTATTTGTTTCATTATTTAAGTTGGTTAAATAATAACAAATAAAAGTGTGTTAATGTTATAAAATTAAAATAGGTTTTAATTTTATAAACTAAGGGTTTAAAGAGTAACATTTTATAAAAGTTTCAAAATGGGGGGAACCCATTTTGAACCCAAGATTCGGCCGCCCATTTGGCCTTGGGACTCCACCCTTTTGTCTTGGCTTGTGCAAGACTTCATTCACTCTTACACTCTTTCATC
>BJCO01000686.1:0-17780 GCA_018326465.1 Flaveria floridana | reverse complement strand
TATTATTATTTTTATAATTAAACTATTATTATTATTATTATTAAGATTATTATTATTATTATTATCCTTAATTATAATGATTATTATCTATTTATTATGAAATGATTAACATTATTAACTTTCAAATTTAAGAATTAGAGACAATTAGGAAAATAAACATAAATAGCACATAATTTTTCATGTTGGCAACATAGATCCTCACAAGATTAAACAGCGTTAATTTTTATTAACGTAAAAATACAAGATGTTACAGTAACACCAACAAGAAATCAACATCAGGAGGATGTCAATTTCTTGGTGGAAGGATAATCTCCTGGCAATGCAAGAAGCAATCTTGTGTTTCAACATCAACTGATGAGGCTGAATATATTGCTCCTACTAGTTGCTGTGCTCAGCTACTGTGGATTCAAAATCAGATGTTGGATTATGGCTTGAATTTTATGGAGACTCCTATTCACATTAACAACAAGAGTGCAATCTCCAGTACAGAAAATCCAGTCAAGCACTCAAAGACTATGCACATTGACATCAGGTATCATTTTATCAGAGATATTCATGAGAAAAATCTAATCAAATTAGTTAAAGTTGACTCAAATGAACAATATGTTGATTTATTCATAAAGGCATTTGATGAACAAAGATTTAAATATCTGATTACAGCTATTGGGATGATAAACATTGACTAACTTGTCTCATATGAAAACCTTTTAATATGTGTTTTGTCTATGTCATCCAATCTAAGCTCTGTTACAAAAGGTCTTTCTTTCAAAATCTATTAAGTATGAATTCTTTAAAAAAAAAACTTTCCCTTGGAAGATATCTTTGTTTATCTTCTGAAGGCAACTTTTTTAAAACTTGTAATATCTTCGAAAAAGGTTTTAAGCTTCGAAAGAACATTCAAAGTGCTATCAAATTCATTTCCGAAGTGATAAAACCTTTCATTCGGAAGACCTTACTCTCGGAAGTGAGACTATCTTACCTTCGGAAGTAAGTTTGGCTTCAGAAGTTATTACACTCGGAAGACTCATACTCTCGGAAGAAAAAACTTTACTGTGTAATGTAAATCTTTAGGCCCCACTCTGTAAAAGGTAAAGATTTTCTTAATGATGTTAGAATATTTAAATGAATTATCCTTACCATCCTTTTCACATCAAACCCCAAACTGTCATTTCACCTTATCCATCCGTCATTTCACCACATTTAAATACTTCCGACTATCTCATTAATATTTTTACCCATTTTCAAACCCTAACTGTTACTCATCTTCACTGTCACTCTTCAAACTTACCACCACTCTTTACGATCTCTGTCAACAATGGTAAACCCTCAGCACAATCAAGTCGCGCTCCTTGACTCTTCAAAAGATGCGGACTTCTCTAAAATCACCTACTACATAGCCCTCACTGTTAATCCCGCTATTTACTCCAACCATATGGCTGAATTTTCGGCAAATGCTCAACTTAACACCATGAACGGACTTAGGGTTATCAGATCAAGAATCTATGGCCAAGAGATAGTCATATCCGAGTAGACCATCAGGGAGCACTTAGAGCTTTGTGATGAAGGTTCTTCTACGAAATTCCTCAAATCTGATTTGGAAGACACCTATACCCAAATGGGGTATGGTAGCGATGTGAGCAGATCAACAGTCTACAAGTTTAACTTCTCCTACCACTAGAAGTTCCTGCTTCATATTGTTCTTCATTGTCTATCCAACAAATCAGGGGGATGGGATCAAATTCCCTATGACCAGGGATGCCTAGTTCTTGGATTGGTAAAAGGCCTTCGGTTCAACTATTCAAGATTTGTGTTGAATAACCTCAGGGGAAATCTTCAACGGGAAACATTCTACGTGTATCCCAGGTTCATTCAGCATATCATCAACTGCGAGCTGGATCAAGAGAAGCTTGTCTGTGCAGCTACTCTTCCTATCCCTCCTATGAGGCTGACCATCTTCAAAGTTCTAAAGAGGATGTCCACCAATTTCACCGGAAGACATACTGCACTTATTCCAGGTATGATCAAGACAATAGATCCTGGTGACATCCCTGTAAACCCCACAGGTGATGAACCCACACCAGCACCACCCACTTCACTGACAACACTATGTCCTCCTTCCATCAAATACACATATCAGAGACGTTCCAAACAAACCCTTGTTCAAATTTCTCTTATTGAACAAGCCCCTCCTGTTCCATCCAAAAATGCTAGAGTGGAAGAATGAGGTCCCACTCAGTCTGAGGTCCAACCATCCTTCACCATTGACCTCAATATGGGTATTGAGTCTCCTCAGTCTTAATACCATGAGCCCCAAACCAGAGCTGAAAGCCCTCAGGATGAGTCACAATACTCACCTGAGCAATTGATAAGGGACAACCAAATCATAGGCTCTAAGCCTCTAGATATTGATCAAGGTCCCAGGTCATTAGGCATAACTCCCATATCCTTTACTGACCTGCTTACCGGTACTGATGAGGATTTCATTTTCCTCTAAGGCCATTATGTTAATACACAACTCCCATTCAAGTATCAACTGACACTAGAGAAACTTTTAACTTCTAGCCCCCATCAGCAAAGTCCAACTGAGGTGAGTCCCAGATATGGAGGGGACTCATGTAGATTCAGCTGCCACTACTAAGAATGTCTTAATAACCTCTCAGGACTGTGATAACATCTCTGAGACTAAATCTACGGCAACTTTTCCTATTTATGACTCTAAAAGAGACATCACTACGTAGAGGAAACCAGGGTGCCAAGAAACCATAACTGGTGGTGAGCATGAACATACGAGGTATGTTATCTCATCTCCCCGTGATTCTTCAAAAGAAGATGAAGGAAGTATGTAACTCATAATAAGAGATCTACTTTCTAAAGTCTCAAACCTTGAATCAAAGGTTAAGACTATAGAACATAGGTCTGCCACTCAGCAACTTGAGATTGAATATCTCAAGGCTCAACTAGCTGAGACACTGACTGAGAGATCTGTTAGGCATGTACCAATTCAAGTCTCTCTGATTTCTTCCTCTAGCTCATCAAGCTCTTAAGATGATGCTACTAAAAGGGGAAGAATGTTTAAAGGGAAACTTGCTTAGAGCAAAGTTTGACGCTCTCAACCCTCTCTTCAAAATATCCTTCTCAACAAGCAACTATTTTCCTTGAACCACCTCCAATCATACATCAAGTGGACCCAAAGATGCTCATAGATCTTCACAAATTCCTAACCACATTCTTAATGAGCTCTTCATTTGAACAACCAAGTCCAGACGTTGTTATGGTTTACTTTGGAGTAGAAGAGCTTCAAAGGTTGAATGCACCTCCTACCACTGAGGAAGGAATTGGTCAATCTAAGGTCCACATTGAACTTGAGATTGATTTCGAAAGGGATATAGGGACTGATCGCCCAGCAACTGAATCAGTTGGGACAGGAAATGTAATCCCTCTAACTACCGAAGTTGAAGACCAAGCTACGGAAGAACTCCCACTAACTTCCGAAGCTAAAGTCCAAGCTGCGGAAGAACTATCTTCGTTGTCTAATGATCTAATTATCACAGAGGCAATTGTTAAACTAGCCTCTGAGATAAATAGTGAAGACTATCTCATAACTCCTCCTGCTCAACCATCTTTATCATCACAAGCTCATATCACCACTCACCAGCCTGAATCCTCCATAATAGAGTCTCTAAAAGCTCAAGCTTCCAAAGACATCAAAGGTAAAAGAAAGATGACTACGGAAGAACTGTTAGAGGAGGAAAGGATGGAGAAGCTTAAGAGGAAAGGTAGACTCCCCACTTGAAAGCTACTAGCTGTAAGTAGCAAAGCAGATGTGGCAGCCTAGGAGGCTATAAACAACACGAAGAGAGTGGAGATTATTGGTAATCTTATCAATCTGGGTGTAGCAAATGAAGATGTGCTCCTCTTAACACTTGAGGAACTGGTAGAGTTAGAAAAGATAACCCTGCTGCAAAAAGAACAAGATGAAGCAGCAAGGTTGGCCTTAGAAAAGGAGGAGAAAAGGAAGAAAGAGGAAGCTGAGCAGCATCTGAGATAAGAAATGGTAGCCTTCTTAACTTCTAGGGGCTACTCCTTTGAAGAATTAGCTCCTCATGACAACAACATGATCTTGTGGCTTTTCAACAAAGAACAAAATCAAATAGACAAGGAGAGGAGGAAGGCTACTAGGGAAAAGCTCAGAGCTAAGAAGAAGAAGGAAGAAGAAGCCCAACTTGTAACGGCTAAGAAGATGGGAGACAAAGCATGCATGAAAGCATATATTAAAGCCCATGGCTTCACTGGAAGACAAGTTGGTCCCATGTCTAATAAGACCCTGCAACAACATGTCAGTGACATCAAAGCTGACATTCGCTTAGGAAGAAGGAAGGAGGTTTACCTAATTTCTCAGAGGATAACACCCAAACCTATACCTCAACCTCAACACCAAACTAAACCTGAGCCAACACCCTTTCCTTTCCCAATAAAAACTAAACCAACCACTGAACCTTACACTCCTGAATCTACACCATCAGCCATACCCTCATCACTTATTGCTTCATAACAACCACCTCCATTACCCATCCTAAAACCCAAAACACTTCCAAGAACTCAACCCTCCTCTACCCAACAAATAACCACCCACTCATCATCCAAGCCATCCTTTGAGTCAAGTAAACCTCAGACCTTAGAGGTGTTCAAAGAAATCAAGAAAAAGCTCATCAACTATACTACTCTGAGCGAAAATTTATTATGAAGAGGAATCCATCAAGTTAACATTTGTTGATGGATCCTCTAGTTCCCTCATAAGAGAAAATTTTCTTGATCTGCCAAGGGGAACTCTGAACCAGGATCTTCAGCTCTTAGTAGCCAACTCTGATTCACTCAATGAAGAGGAGAAGATGCTAAGAAGACTGGTAATTCTCTTGGACACCAGAAAGGGTAACAAGCTACCAAATAAACCCCTCATTCTTAGGAAGAAAATTGTCCAATGGAGATTTGAGGACTCTCACAACTTTCTTATGGAAAGAGAGAATGGCGAAGTCAACAGACTTAACACTCCATCTCTACTTCACTCAAGTAGATTTGACATCACTGAGCTATCAGCGAAGCCATTCTCCAACCCCTCTAACTCTCAGATTGTTGCTCACACTCAAAATCATCTGAGCAGCCTTCACCTTGCTGAGTTAACTGCAAGAGCAAGGATTGAAGAAGAGTTGAAGCTAAGAGAAAAGGTTGAAAAGGAAGGAACAATCAAAGGAAATACTTTCCTATAAATGATTGAAGGCCCTGACTTGGTACCTATAGTCAGATGGGAGTATGACTATAACTCCCATCAACTATCTCTCTTCTGAGAGCCACAACAAAGGGTATATTCAAAGTAACAGACTAGACTTATTATTAATAAAGGATCTGTACCAACTTCTTAGCACCACTTCTGGAAAGAACAAGAAGACAGACAAACATCTGCTCTCCTTGGTGCTGAGAGTTTTAAGAAGTAGAAGACTGTGAGGTTTTGATAGCATCAGCCTAGGGGAAGTTTGTTGGATATATAAGGCTGGTGCAACCAAAACCACACTTAGAACAATTTTGGTACAACTGTGAAGGATTTCCAAAGATAAAGGCCGCACTTCCAAAGATTAAAGATAAAAGAACTTCTGAAGAGGAATCATGTCTTCCGAAGACATAGTCATCTCTCTTCTGAAGTATCAACACTTAAGAAGATTTCAAGACAATGACTTCCTAAGCATAGAGTCTTGAAGACCAGCAAAAGTCTCAGAAGTAGTAAATTCTTCCGAATTATAAATGGCTTCGGAAAAACTTGTTCTTCCAAAGCTAGTTAACCTTCGAAAGAACTTACTATGAACCAGTGGATATTAGCATGGTCCATCTGACAAGCCGCTGCAACCTCTGAGACACTACATGTCGTTTTCCCACGACCATGTAGTTGACCATACTTTAGTTCATTGTTCATTCCTTATCAGTTAGTATATGTACTAACTTTAGTTGGTAAACAAAAAGGTAAGTCATGGACATGTCATGACTACCTTATCTAGGATAGTATTTTTTTTATATACCTTACTACTAGCAATGTAGTATTTGTTTAGTAAGTAAGTTTCCAGGTGGCTATCTTTTGTATAGCCAGCTGTAGATAGTAGTATATATAGTTCTCATTGTAAGCTCATAAGAGCATACTTGTAAGAGTCTTGTAATCTTTAAGTTGAGAATTAATATATACAAGTATCTTAAAAACCATTTCTTGTGCTTTGTTTACTTAGTATATTATTATCAACTCTTAGAAGATTCGGCTTCATCATTTTGAGGGTAACGTAGTGAGTTAAAGAGAAAACACTTGTGTTGAGTGACTTGTTATTACTTATGGCTTTTGAGTTCTAGTTTGGATTTTGAATGAATCTTTGGAATTGTTTCCATGTTCATTATATTTGATTTCGGGTGTTTGATGTTGGCAATATTTAATATGAATATAAATTTGATATGAAGTTGAATAGTTGGACCTGAATCATGAGTTTTTATATATTTGTAGGGTTTTTTTTTATAGCGGACTGTAGTTTGAAACCAATACAAATCATACTTTGTAAAGTTTGGTTACGTTAATCGGTTGGTTTGTTATTAATCTCCATATCGAAGGCCTTTAGTTTCTAGATTAATTGGATTCAAACCTCACTTGATACATGAAATAGATTTGATTGGTGTTGTGTAGGATTAGAATCGTTAAAATATATATGTAGGAAACTTTAGTTCTCTTTTTAATGTTAGTTAGCTATTTAAGTCATCACTACCGGTCATAGAATTGGTCAATTTGACGTATGAATGTTAAAATGAGTCGTTAAGTCAAGTAATGTGTGATAAATGATAGTATAGTTTTTATTATTAATTGTATGTTTTTATTTATATTTAAACAAATAATTATAATTTAAGTAAATAAAATATTAACAAAACACTAATATATATCTATAAAATAATAATTTTATAAGCATTTTAAAGGGAGCAAAATTGTTATTTTACCAACTATTTATGACACCTTGGTATTTAATTCATTTGCAAACTTTTTTATAGTACTAAAATTGTCTTCAAAATATAAAGTACAAGCAGTTTGAGCATATTAAGCGTTGAGCTACATCATATATTAATAAGATAAGAAAAGAATCTTGTATCATTTACTACAAAAGTAAACTTTATAACTAAATTAACATTGATCAAAATTGTTTAATATATACTGGAAAATCTAAATTGAGTTATTATGTAAACGTGTAGAACAACTAAAAATAGTTATTGTTTTAATTCTATTATAATTTCTAAATAATAGTTATTGTTTTAGATATTAAGAAATAGAAACTAAAAACAAACTTATGAATGAGAGTATTTGCCAACTATGTTGGGAAGATCTTCGTTAGTTATGTTCCTATAATGTGTTTCTTCATACATTGATGTATTGTTTTATATTTGTTCATTAACGACTCTGCTTTGCTATCTCTTATTTGATTTGATCAATGACAAACGCTTGCTTAAAGTAATCATCTCTAATACACTTAAACAAAGTGTCATTTCCACTCTAATTCTATTTACAACCTATCTCTTTGTGCATATGTAGTTTTGAAAAAATAAACAAATAGTCATTGTATTTTATAAATAGTTGTGATCTATCTTTTACATTTAATACTACTTTTTATTTGATCAAACCTAAAGTCTCTAATATAAACATTCCGGTTAACGGTTTTATTAAGTTATAAAAATGGCACTTCAGTGGTCACCAATATATTTATATATTAGTCTTATGATCATACAAAAATTAATATACACCTCCAACTATCTTTATAATTATCAGGCCATCATCATGATCTCACACCATCAGCATGATTTCACACCATCATCATGATCTCACACCATCATCTTACATCACTATTTAAATAGTCATGAAACAGATCATGAGTCTTTAGCACAAGAAAAAAACTACTCTTCAAGAAAATCTATACTCGATCTTATGACCCAAAACACACACGTTATTCTAGTTCAAGTCCAAATAAATTTAAAAGCACTGTATAGTCTAAACTTTTGAGCACACGTGTGCCCCCAAGTAAGACGTATAAAAAAGAGCTGTGAAATTTACCTCAGTAGTAGCATAGTTCAAAAACCTACAAACAAGTATCAGCAAGCAACTATAGTTGGTGAAACAAAACAAGATTACCAAAAGTTGGGAATAACCCAATTGGTCGTAATCCCCGTAGTCCAATCTTTAATATCCAACCAAGTACTGATTTAATAAAGAACATTATTTGTTATTATTTCAAGTTCAATATCTACCTTTCGGGTTTCTAATCCAAATTTTCTTAGGTTTGTCATTCTCCTTACATCCTTATGTTAGTCCATGTTCCATATTGTTCATGTCTTATTTCAAGTTCAAGAAATATTTGACCTTGGGTTTTGTTTACATTAAACTTCTTAGTTTCCATCATTATACACATTCGTTAACTTCTTATTATTGTTTACACAGAGCAAACCGCGCACCGATCTTGTGTAAAGCAAAGTAATCACTCTAATTGAGTAAAGTATGAGAGAGCTATGACCTCTTAAACATGGATCAACATTCTAACCAAAAAATCTAAATTTGATTTTGTTTTATATAATATGTTTGGAGGACCAAATGATGTCAAATAATGGCTTCTCAAATTTCTCAGATTGAGTAGTGTATTTGTATACATAGGACTAAGCTATTGAAAGATCATCCTTTGCAAATTCTAGTCTAACTAAGAGATCAAAAATATAGGTTTCCAAGTTAGTTTGTTCATGTTTTAGTGATGAAATTGTTTTCTCTAAAGCTTCTATCATATATTTTGGGCCTTTTAATCCTTTTTAAAGTCTGTTATGAGAATATGGGTGGATTCAAATTCAGTAAGCATTTCTAGATTATAATCTCTATACATAGTAAATTTTGCAATGCGATCAGGATTACAACAATTTATAGTTGCCTTGCATGTAGATTCTAAGATGTCTACCATGAGAGCATTGTTTACCAATGTTATATCATCCATCAAGAAGCTCCATAAAATCAGGTCTTGTTGTGAAGCCAAAACAACTGTGTTCTTTGCTGTAGCAGACGATGGTAAAGGATTCTAGTAAGCTTGTTGAGATGATCCCATGGTTGATGCACCTGGATTGGCTTTAGGGGTTCTGCATTCTCATGATAAATGAACCATTAGTTGACAGTTGAAACACTTGATCTTGCTTTTGTCAAGACCAAATGTTGATATCCTTTCTCTTTGGAATATTGTGCTAGTCCATTGCTGGAACTTCTTAGATCGAAAGAAAATCATGGCAATATGGTAGTTGGTGACTATTTCCTCTAGATTATTAGGATGGATGCATTCAAGATCTTTGTTTGACATTTAGAAGTTTGTTCCTTTTGAGATAGAAGCCCCATAACTACTGCTTGAGTTGGAAGTTGAACGATGACTAGTTTGAGTATAACTTCTAAATGGAGTATAAGGAGAGGAAGTTTTAGTAAGAGAATTTGGTTAAGTAATAAGTGAATCTTGATATGTCAGGTTTGTGGATAGATGATGCATCATAGGAAGTTGTAGAAAAGAGTGTTGATGAAGAGAGGCTACTACGTAATCATTTAGTGCTTGTAGAGCAACTAGTCATGACTGCATAGAAACTATCAGATCTTTAGCATCTATTCCCAGTTGTATGCACAAAGCATACGATATAGCTCCTCTAGTTGTAAGGTATTCAAGTTACTAGTTATTCTAATGGCGATTGAATAGATAGTTGATGCGTGTGAAAAGTATATATATTTTAATAAAGGTTTTTCGCACAGATTCAGTTTTAATTGATTATTACTAATACTAAACTACACACACAAAAGGTAAGTGTACCTGTCGTGAGGTAATATAGTGATGGTAAGAACCAAGTATCAATCCTTGGACACACCTAGCCTACTCAACAACCTTAATGATTGACTACCAGATTTGATTTTTGTTTGAGATAATGATGAGTTGCATTGATGTAATTAAGATTTTTAGGGTTTTAGAAATAATAATTAAAATAAAGTAAAATAAGATTAAAACTTTTGGATTTAAAACTAGAAAATAAAGGCTATCATCCTAATTAGATTACACTTATGTAACTGTGACGAATTGGTGGTGTGACTAAAGATATTGATTAAACTAGTTATTTTAATGTTTACAAATGTGAGCTGGCATGATTTCTCGTCTATCCGCTCCATAGTGACTAGGACCTCGTCAGGATGAGTTTTACTGCATAGATCAAAGCCACTAGTAATGTAGGTAAATCTTTAGTGACCTTTCGACATACGATTTCTGAAAGCATAAGTTAATGTTAAAAACAAAGAGTTTATCAGGTTCCTTTCTAACATAACATTAATTTCAAAAAAACCATAACAATTACTATAGATTTCTCAGACTAATAAAAGGGAATCCGTAAATCATCAGATGGTTAAGGTAATATGATTTTTAATAATAATTTCTAGTTCATTAGCCATAGATTTATTATGAAGACTGATTTCATGAATAAAAGTTAGTCATACGTTTTTTAACCTTTTATGACTTCACAATTACAAATCATAAGTTCATAACTTCTCGTCCAAATATAAATGCTACCCATCAAAAGTTTTCCCATGATCACCATGATATTAACATGATATAAATCACACCATTAGTTCATCACAAATTACATAAGTTTCATCCAATTAGGATGATAATGAAAGTTTAGCTCATAATGAGCTTGAACATAACATCAAGTAACATAGAAGATAAATATGAAATCATTGATAAAATGGAACAATCAAACTGATGATCCAAAATGATGAACTTAGGCCCCTATTTATAGGCTTTCTGGAGTGTTTAAGCATGGCTCCATGCTAGTACAATGCTTACGAAAGTTGGTCGGTTTGCACGTGCAGAAGGTGTTGGGCATGGCCCCATGTCAAATGGGGCACGGTCCCGTGTTTGAGGTGGGGTATGACCCCTTGCTTCCTTTTATGTACTTTTTGTCCTCTCAGATGTCCAAACACTGGGGTGTGCCAATTTAAGCACGAGGGTGTGTTTCAGTCAAGACATAAGGGCGTGCTTAATGAGGTATGACCCCATGCTTGGACTCTAAATCTCAGATTTCTTCAATTTCTCGTCAAATATGCTGCTTTTGCCCCATTCACTCTTTTTAACACCTGAAAACACAATTTAAACAATTTTAAGTACATAGTCATCATTTTGAGGGAGATATTAAAGAATACTTGATGTGCTTTTAATAGGATTTTTATGTATAATTTAGACTACATCAAATATCCCCACACTTATACTTTGCTTGTCCTCAAGCAAAATCTCTTAAAATGATCATTCCACCAAAAACCAAAATAAATCAAATGATAAATATTTTAAGCATGTATAGAATGATATTCTAGCAAGTAATAGATTAGTTAGTAAAGATTATTATCATGTAAAAATCCACACTTGTCACAAGATGCACTCACACTCGACTAAATATATGGAGTCATAATCAGGATTAAGTATGACTAATACGCTCAATTGGCAAGTATGAATACGTGTGAAATCATATGCTTGTTAAGGGGTCAAATCTCCACCTACTTAGATATTTACTTACATAAATCATTGGGTATTTGATGGGTTGTAACTTGGCTCGTGGTCGGGTATGGAATATTTAGAAAAAAGTGGCTAAATGCTATAGACGACGGTCTTGGCTTATTTTTCTAACATAAACTACAAGGAAAGTAGTAAAAGACTCTCTATACAATACTTCAAGCTAGAAGAGATATGCTAACTTGAGGACTCGTTTAAGGATAGATTGTCAGGAACGTATTTTGCTTTCAAAACCCTTACTTCGTCTTTCACCTAAAGATACACAATTCCTTATGTAAGGATCATTCGGCTTGAAGCTTAATAGCACCCAATCGGATCAGTTCTGTGTAATCGGATTGGGACTCAGTTTGTTTGGGTTTTTGCGTTTTCCATTGGGGGGCCAATTTCCACAGTTCAGGCATCTTTCGTATCTTTTTGCCCGCCTCTTTATAGGGCTTTTTAAAACTTCACAAAATGACGGAACTTGTTACTTTTTTCACCATTTCTTTCTTGCATCGAATGTGAGGTTGAAAATTTATTCGCGCATTTTCGGGGGAAGTCTCGGTTTTTTGTGATGAAGGTAACAAAGTAAATTAAAATCAAAAGAATGCATTCCAGTTCTTTTAGGTCTGCCGGTGAAAGACCAAATTTTTATTTTTATCTATAAGTCAAAATGTGTCTTTAACGAACAGTGGGTTTTGTTGAAGGCTTTTGATTAAGTGACTTGGTGGTTTGGGTGATAAAAAAATAAAATCGTTTAAGCTAAATAGGACTATGGGGTTGTTTGATTACCACTGACTCAGTAAGATCTGACTGAGTTAGAAGCTGACCCAGTTAGAAGTTCTAACTGGGTCTGCATCTGACTGAAACTTGATTATTTGATTTAGTATTTGAGTGACTCTGCTGAATTATAAAAATAACCATATTGCGCTGAAGTTCTTATTAAAGCTCAAATAACTCGAATAACCAAAACCGCTCAACCTAAAATCAAAAGATCTAATGAACACCCTAATATGTATTTTAGTGCATCATCTCGATTGCCACATACCCATAAATCATCTCGCCTAGCCACACCCCCACCGATTGGAAAATCCTCCCACATGCATACCTTCTGTGAAGGAGGATCGCCGGAGGGAGAGGGTCGCGGGGGAGAGATGGTCGCGGAGGAGAGGGGGTCGCAAAGAAGAGGGTCGCAGAGGAGTGGGGGTCGCGGAGGAAAGGGGGTCGCGGAGGAGAGGGGGTCACAGAGGAGAGGGCCATGGAGGAGAGGGGGTCACGGAGGAGAGGGTCGTGGAGGAGAGGTGCTCGCGAAGGGAGAGGGTCGCTGGTGGAAGTGATGGTCGCAAAGGGAGAGGGTCGCTGATGGAAGTGATGGTCGCCGAGGAGACGGTCACCGAGGCGAGGGTCACCGTTGGAGGTGCTCCTCGCCCCTTTTTTTCTCTAGGCCAATTGTTGGTTTGGTTGTTGTGGTCCGGGCCAGATCTTTTAAAACCTAGGTTTGGGTCAGCCAACCAGGACCCGATCAGACACAATATTAGAAACATCAAATAGGCTGACTGGCTGATCAAGTCAGCGGGTCAGCCGAGTCAGAAGAAAACACACAGCCCCTAACTAGGGTTGACGTTCGGGTAAGGAAAGTTAAAAGAAAATGATTGCGGCTTTAATGGTTAAGGTTTCCTAATGCCTAACTCATTTTTATGTAAAAAATACTAATTAAGATATTACCGAAGCAAGTTCTAATTACAATATCATAAGGTACCCTCAATTAAATCCAGAATATAAGTAGAATTGCAAAGCTGTTTAAGGATAAAAATAAACTCACATACGGATGGAATTGGGTAAAAGTATTTTATTTTACATGATTAAATATTTTTATTAGATTATTGCTTTTAAGGATATTACAAAAAAATATTTTCAGTTTTATTTGGAAGTCATTTATATACTTATTTATTTCCCGAAAATATATATTTATAATTTGATTTATTAAAAATTATTTAAATTTTTGGTTTCTTGTCACAAAAATTAATGGTTAAGTGATTTTTATAAATTTTTTCAATTTGAACCTTTTTAGCAAAGTGTCAAATGTGTGTGTAAATTACCCTATCCCCACACTTAAAATTCACATTGTCCCAAATATGATTAATAAATTAAAACCAGGAAAAGTAATGAAGTAACTCCCCTAAAAATGATGAATTTGACCGATGCCTTAAATTGTGAGAATCCTCGGGATCACCTGAAATATCATGAATGTATTGAAAATATTAAAATCCTAAACATACAAAATAAAAATAAAAGGATATGAATTAAAAGAAAGATTGGCATGAAACAGTTATGCCTGGGCCTCGAAATGATACGGTTTTCAAGAGCTTTATGGCGGGATATCCCCCCACTAATGATACATTCGATTCCTGAGGTACATGACATCATTGCTCAGGTCATCGACTCAGGAATACAAATTTTTGACTCGGTTGAAGTCTTGTTTTTCGTATTCAAATAATCGCCTTGCATGATTGCTGGTGGTTTGGATTGCTTTATAAAGGTCTAACATACTTGGGTATTCTCCAGTGTGTGAACTGGAAGCTCTGGCTTCTTCATGTTATGCCAGCATATCGAGGTCCATGGTGATTTCATCGGGATCTGTCAGATCCCAAATTTCTCTCTTTCTGTCCATAAACCTTGGCTGTCCATTTGGTAGTGTTGTTATCATGTACATACTCATGCAAATGCTCAAATCCAATAATCCTGGCATCACTCCTTCAGTTCCCTATGTGTTACACCCTTAGCTCTCGTATAGGTTCAGAATCTAGCTTCCTTCAAACATGGGTGTTGGAGCACCTGCAATTGCATTTTTGGAAAAAAAGATTACAAAAGAAATACCTAATATTGCATGGCAATTGCTTCACCATACAATATAAAATGAATAAGTCCCTCAAACTAACAACTCTCTCGCATTGACCACAAGCTGTTATCGAATGGCTAAGTAACCGATATATGTAATGCAATAACGGGTCTAGATCTCACTGCTTTTGGTTTTACTCGAGTTAAACACCCCTGTTCCAATTCTCTCCCAAAATGTTTTTCTTATGGCACCATTTTCCGCGTCCTTACTTTCCTCGTCTGGAAAGGTATGGTATACTGGCATTCCTGAGATTGCTTCCTCCTCCATTTCTTGTTTTGTATAGATACCAAGATAGACACCGAACAAGGGGATGAATGTTTTTCGCCAACATCCACCAAGTCTGAATGAAACTGCTTTATCATCTCATGGGTCAGAGTCTTTCATGTTAAATCTGAAAGATGCGAAGAATTCAAGAGTCAGTTCATAAACATAAGGTTTGTTTTATGAAAATAGACGCTTCCACTGAATACTCAATAAATTATTATATCTTTCAAGCTATCCGATAGCCGCCAAGGTTTCTTCATCTACTCATAAATGTGACTTTTCAGCCCTTTGTAACAATCTTTGCAACTTGTCATAACACCATCTTTCACGGTTCCTCTCGAATTGCAAATAGGGATGATTCTTGATCCTGAAATTTTAAACAAATAAGCTAAACTATACAAAACAAAATTCTGGAATAGTTTCATTACATTAGTGACAAACATGTGTTTCATGAGACATAGCATCATTTTGTTAAACTCATGTTTAAAAACAATTAAAAGTTTGACATTTAAGAAAAAACTGTTAAACATGGGGGTGTGTCTTGTGAAACATGGGGGTGCGGTAACATTTTGAGGTATGAGATTTTAACTCGAGCATGTGTGGTTTTGTTTGTAAACCTTTGATTAAGTATGGGTTTAACATTTTCTTTCTTCAAAAACCAAATATTACACGTATCATTTTAATCACTTGTTAATAATTCAAGGCACTCAAAATATATATAGTGTTTAATCACCACTTGTTTGCCAATTGGACTCTTGTAACTTGAATGTTCTTAACAATGATTCAACCACGAATTATGAAGATAGTCTTGTTAACAATGAAAGGAAAAACATACCAACAACTAACTAAGCATAGTAACTAACAACTAATCACTACAAACATAAAGATGAACAAGAAGGCTTAAAGTATTCATCATTCCATAGGACTTTGAATTACAAGGTTTACATATAATTTCTAGGATTTCGGTTGTTTAGAGATATAATCACATAACTACATGTAAATAACCATCATTATACTAGGAATTACTAATACTAACCTATTGGACAATCATACTTGAAAAGAAATGGAAGAACTCTTGAAAAACAAGAAAGAAAAATGAAAAAAGGTGATGAAAATTGAAGTGGATAAGGGTTCTTGCAGGCATGAAGTCGAATTTTATCATAGAGAATTGATGGGGAACAAGACAAATGGTTTGAAACAAGTCAGAAAATGTCATTCTTTGTCAAGCACGGGGGCGTGCCTCCCTTGTGTTATCCGGTTTTAGTTTTTCGTTGTTCCGTTTCTCTGTTTTGCGTGTTACGCAATTTACCCGGTTAAGTTTTATCACTTTTAAATAACCAGAAAAGTTATGAAAATAGTCCTAGAGTTAATAAAAACAAGCCAAATGACAATTATGATTCCTAAGTTCCTACGGTTACATGATACATTTAAAGCCGAGAGTCTGAAACTGCAAAACCAGACTCCTTAACACGCATCAGTGCACATAACACATCGTGAAATGCTTCTAAAAGAAGCCTCCACACATTTCGTGTGGAAGATTTAGGATGGGATAGTGTGAAGTTCGATTGCTTAGTTCCGCAAGCTGATGGTTGACGGAAACGAGTTCCTCGCCCATCTCTTGAACTTTTTGGATGAGTTCAGCTGGGCGTTAGGATGCGATAAGATTCATCTCAGTCAACTGTTTGATCAGTTCATGCAACTTGAAGAAATATTATTGCGTTGTTGGCTCTCGCGTTTCAGAACTCGGTTTCTTTACATGATTCCAGCTTGAAAATCATGACTTGATTCTTTCATCTTTTGGATGTTTTTAGGTAGGAATTGATGTGATGAAAGCTTGGAACAAGTGTGGTATTTATATACAAGTCGTGAAAGTTGATCATGGGGTGTGCTAAGCCAGGGACGACCCTGTATTTGTCAGAATTCGTCTTAAATTTGACGTGTAATGTTCCAGAGTCGTCAGTGGAGATCGTCAAAGAAAACATATGTACAAGTGTCGTGTTTAAGTTTCGGGTCTTCGGCGCGACCCTTCCCCACAATTAGTCTTCATCGGGGCGGAGGTGTAATTCCTCCGAGAAAATCTTGGTTGGTCCATCGTTATTCAGTTTCAAACGATGACCATTTACTTTGAAACTTAAACCGTCGTGGTTGTTGATTTCGATGGCACCATTCAGAAACACGTTTTTAATCGTATAAGGTCAAGACCAACGTGATTTTAGCTTTCCGGGAAACAAACATAAATGAGAGTTATACAGTAAGACACGTTCTTCCACATGAAATCGTTTAGTGTTCTTTAATCGCGAGTCGTGGAATTTCCTTGTCTTTTTCTTGTAAACCCTAGCGTTTTCGTATGCTTGTTCTCTCAGTTCCTCTAGTTCGTGAAATTTTAGAAATTGATTTTTCCTGCAATGCCTTGGTCAATGTTTGCCGCTTTAAGTGCCCAATAGGCCTTGTGCTCCAGTTCCACAGGTAGATGACACGACTTCCCATAAACTAGTTTGAACGGTGTTTTGCCATTGGGAGTCTTATAGGCTGTTTGAAAAGCCCATAACGCATCATCTAGTTTGGTAGACCAATCCTTGTGATTTTGTCCTATGATTTTATTAAGGATTCATTTGATGCCTCAGTTAGTGACTTTAGCTTGCCCATTCGCTTGTGGATGATAAGCAGTTGTAAAGCGATGGTGCACTCCATAACGAGCCTTGGGGGCACCAAAACGATAGAATAGTTTCTTAAGGAACCTGACAATGTTTCTTACATTATTGGTAGACAGGGCTTAAGATTCGAGCCATTTTGTGTAACATCTCGTATTTTTTGTTAAATATAAGTTCAGCTCTTTAAAATTCTTGTAAGGACCTTTTATGCCATTTATGAAACTTTGAGGGCCTGTTATATTTGTTTAGTTAAATTAGAAGTTAATAAGTTAATTTATTTATAATAACTATAATAATAATAATAATAATAATAATAATAATAATAATAATAATAATAATAATAATAATATTATTATTATTATT
>BJCO01000685.1:0-12509 GCA_018326465.1 Flaveria floridana | reverse complement strand
TGCGTTTCTAATAGAATAATTATGTAAACAATTTAGTCTTAAAGTTTGTTTTATAAAAGCCCACGAGCCCTATAGGAATTATAATTGCAATCTTATGATTTACTGAAAGTTATAGACTCAGGAGTTCCGCTGTATGGGTTACCCATTATTTGGGACACGGTTTTATCCGTTTTCAAAACGCGCAACGCGCGTGGGGGTATCACCCCTAGTTACCTTATATGAAAAAAGCAAGTGCTGATGAATAGTACTATTCATTGATGAATAGTGGGGATTAACAGTTGGGGGCTTATAAACTCGCGGAGGGAAGGTTTTACCCTCCTATTTGGTTCGAGAAAGAGAGAGAGGGCGACGGCTCCGCCCACCGCCCACCTCCCACCGTCAGCCGCCCACCGCCTGCTGTCCTCTTTCCGTTTATCGCCGTCGTTGCACGGCCGCCGCCTGTAACACCGCCGCCAGCACCGTCGTTGCCACGTGAGCAACCGGTGGTCTTGATCACTCCGATATGACCGCCGCCGGTGGTCTGTAATGACCGCCTTTGGTGGCGTCTGTCGGCGTATCCACGTTGTTGTTTGCGGTAGCAGAGGTACCACCGCCTTTCATCTTTCTCTTATGCCAATCACCGCCGATTGTTGGTGGGTAGCGAGCGGCCTGTAGATCTCGTCGGAGCTTTGGCAGGTTTGATCTTTTTAGGGTTTTTTTGCCCGGGTGGTTGTGGTGTAGTGGTGCGTTTGTGTTAGGGCCACCGGGGTTCTCTTCCCGCTCTGCGTCTCCTCCGTCTTTGTTGCGGTGACTCTGTCGCCGGCCGTACCTGCTACGGTGACTCTGTCGCCGGCCGTACTAAACGCGATAATGGGGATTTTTAGGGTTTTGCGGTGGTGCCTGGCCGTGCCAAAGGCGACGATCGCGGAGGCGACGAGGATGGTTGTTTTGGCATTGGCTCGTGGCAGCAACGACTGTTGTGGCGGGGGCTTTGTTGTTGCTTCGCCTCCCCTTTGTGGTTACAGTATGTTACGCCCACCAACTCCATATGGATCTGCAAAACATTGTAAGTATGATTCAATATTCAGTTCTAGGTGTGCAAAAAGGTAAAAAAGCTTATGTGATCTCTGTTTGTAAAAGAGCAATCGATTTTCAACTATAGATTTATTATGTCGTTATTAGAAGCATGTTGGTTCGTTTGTGCATCTACCCTTCGATTGTTTAGTGTTCATATCTGTATGTTTCAGATTTTGATACTTAAATTAACTTTTAAGTTGGGTACCTTTTGGACTACAAAGCTTTTTTACTTTGTTATTGAAGTTCAAAGTTTTGATTTGTAGCTTACACTTTTTCTGCTTTCGTTTTAGTTCTACCCTTTGATTGTTTAGTTTTCATGTCTTTATGTACCCAAATTTTTTAATCTAGCAGTTAAATAACTTAGTAAATGTTCTACCTCAGTAGTTAATAGCTTAATTTGTGTACAAAAATGGAGTATGAACTGTTTGGTACCGGCACCTAAGGATTACAAAGCCCCAATTTGTTGGCCAATAAATCGGAATAAGGTGATTGTTTTGTTGAGTTTTATGTCATGAGTTAGCTTTGTTGCATTAGATAATTCCCAAGATTGTGTTTGGAAATCATACTCAAGTTGCATTAGATGTTGGATATGGGGTGGCAAGTTTATGTATGTTATCAATAAGATTGAATTTATTCCACTGTTTCGGATGTAGTTCTACAGCGATAGACTCTTTGAAATCATGAATGTCGTTGCCCGGAGTAGTCATTAACAACTTTCTCTGTCGGCGGCGACATGCTATGTGGTGGGTAATCTGTTATGTCCGTGATGATGAGTACTATCTCATCTGAGACATTATCGTTAGGTTGTTCACTTTGTTGTTGATGATGATGATGAGGGTTTTCCCATCTGAGACCATTCGTTCTGGTTGTTCACCGGCTGTGATGATACCACATAACTGTCTTTGGTTGCCCTGGCTTGGCAACCGTCTTTGGTGTGCAGCCGTAACCCAATGTTGGTACTGAGCCACCTTTTAACCATCACGTGTTGTGGCTATAATGATCTAAACGTAACATTATAAACATGTGCGTTTGTCTAAGCCTCGGTTTACTGTATCTAAGACGCGCAACGCGCGTCTGGGTTACAAACGCTAGTATATATTAATCACGAACTTTCATGAATAGGAAGGTTTTAGAGTTTTTAAATTTTACAACATAACTTTTTGTTTCTTTCAATTACTAGCAATCTACGAATTCTTCAAGATTTTATTTTGGATTTAATGTCATGTACGTTATTAATTGAGTAGATCCCATCGTTAATAGTAGCATTTATTTAAGTGTAATGTTTTTTTTATTCTGGTTGATGGTATTGAAATGTTGAATACTTGAGTTGGTTCTTACTAGGCTTTTAGGTACGAATCGGGTCAAGTAAACAATGTTTTCGTGCATATTTTTATTTGTGGCTTTGAGATGATCTGTATTTTAATGTTCGCCGATGTTTACGTAAATTTTGTTTAGAAATGAGTCGCGTTAATTATAAAACATGTTCAATAACGATGTAAATCTGAGTTGTTCTACGTTTCAACGTAAGTTTAGCTCGGGAAACGAGTCAAGAGCAGTTCAAGTATAATAAATTCAAGTTACTTTACAGTTCAACGTGAATTTAGCCCAGAGACAATCAGGTCGATAGTCGGTGTACGCTTTATCTTGCGCGCATATAACGTTGCCGTAAAGAGTGACTGGTAAAAACCTAGTTATATATTAAAAGGTAATGAACATGAGCAAATAAACATAAACCAACTGGCAACTTACACGTATTCTTTCTCTTTTTTATTTTTCATATTATAATTAAGTTAAGAATATTTTGAATTTCTTTATATAACTTATGAGATTTTTACTAGTTTATCTAAACTTGCAACCAAAATGTAATTTTAATAAAAAACAACAATATTTTGCGTGATTCTTGTTTAACACGTCATTTATATGTTTTTCTATGAATTTTTTTTAGCTTTTACTATTTTAACGATGGTAATCATAGCGCGTGGGAGTGGCTTGGGTAGGGTGTTGTCACCGGCATAGTAAGATTCCACCAACTTTGGGTTGTAGTAACCGATAACGTGAGAAGTTTGTGATGATCAGGATAGCTGGCTGGCTTAGAGCGGGTCAAAATATATAGATCAGGTAGGCAGTAAGACAACCTCTCTCTTTGGTGTCATAACGGGTTGACATGTCATCAAAAGGATTCCCTTCTGCATAAACATTTTTTATTGGTGGATTTACATATATTCTCTCTCCACTTAAAAATATATACGTTTTTTAAAATACAAGTTTCAATGTATAAATATAATGTTTTTAAACAAAATTTTGAAAAATGTTTTATTTTTTATATGTTTAAAGGAAGAGAAATACAATTGTACCTTTTTCGTTTTTATGAAGTAAAATATACAAAGAGTACATTCGACTTGGGTAGATTTGAAATTCAGAAGGGACACAGAAGAACATTAACTGAAGAAGGAAACATTTAAGGAAAGTATTAATGAAGCACCATATATATGGTTGTGCCCATTAAATATCACAATAGCTATATCTATGATCCATCAACCACAAGACAATATAATTGGTACCAAAATTGAAATGTCTCCTCTTTTTCATTAAAAAATTAGTTACAATTGATTACCATCAAATACTTGTCTTTTAACATGTATTTTATAAACAAAGTCCTAAAGACACTTGTTTTATACATATGTATTGTGTGAGTTCAATTTTTAAAACTATTATTGAAGAAATATGAATAAGGCTAGCTAAACATTTTGCAAAATCAATTGACACTATAATAATAGTGGCGCAACTCTTTCAACCAATGCGGAGCTTGAACCCTTTCGTAGAGGAGACGGGTACGAAATTAAATTTTTTTAGTGTGTGTGTGTGGGGGGGGGGGTTTCTTGGTATTTATATAAAAGTTTACATACTAAAATTTAACACTACTGATGAAAAACTATTGGGGTGGGGGCGGTGGCCTCCCCGGCCCCTATGATCCTCCGCCAATGCTTCAAACTCGAACCTAGTCATACAAAATCAAGTTTTTTTCTCGATTATGTATATTGTTTAGTCATTGCACACAAAATTGCACACAAATAGATCGACGTAATATAAATAAATGTGTACATATAAATCTTTCCGAAATTGAAAAGAAAAACTAATAAAATATTATTACACTCAGAATTTGATAACAATTAAGACAAAAACTAACCAGGTTCTATAGTAATAGTATTAACTTATCCAATTTCTTGATTTGGATGGGTTTTCTATAAAAGATTGATTATTTTTTGGGGCTAATCTCAATTTTGAGTTTCTTTTGTTCTAACAAACGAATAACAAAGAGAGAAATATTTAGGGGACTACACAAAATGACACCCAAATTAAGTGCTTTAAGTGGTTTCCGCACCCTTCCAAATTTGTTCAAGTTCTCTGGCGAAAGCCTCTTGACGTCCAACAACAATGGTGAGATGATCTTTCTTCTCAACGACCTTGACATTTGCCCGAGGGACTCTGGTCTTAACATTACCACTACACTCCACGGGAATGAGCTCATCGTCCTGACCATGAAACACATTCACGCTACAATTTAGGTGGTTTTGAACCACGTCTAAATACCCTTCGATTTTCGCAGCAGTCCCACATATGATATTGTGAAGGGTGTGCCAAGCGGCGTTATGTGTGTGACAACAAAATCCATCGATTAAATACGTTCGAATCCTGCATAAAAACGTTGTAAAATTTATTACAATGTTTTTATCGATCGTTATAAACAATTAGATTGCAACTCAAAGTCAAATAGATAATTCAATTCGGAGTAAATGCAAAGTTATTGTGTCAAATGTATGAATATGTCTTCATGTGCTTTAAGGAGGTAGTTTATTGTTCTACTGTGTGTAAAGTCAACCAAGTCTTTTTATTTGAAGAAGTCAAACAAATACGTCATCCTATGGAATTGACTCTGAAGTCAACCAAAAGTAAAGTGAAATAATACAAACATTTTCATTTTGATCATTTAATTCATAAATCTTTTAAAATGCATTTTCATTATCTTTTTAATACGTAAAAATATTAAAATTAGACGTTAAAAATTTATAAAATATTTACAAATCTGTGAATGTTATCAGACGTTAACAACATAGCTATTAAAATATTATAAATGTATTATAAATAATTAAAAAACTGCAATTTGTTGTAACATAATTTAATAACCGTCTCCTTAGAAATTCATTTATTGGTCACTGACTTGTCTTGTGATATTGATGAATATTTTCATTAAAAGAACATTAGATGTTGGGACAATTAAGGCCATAAGCCGATAATAGATGAAAGTTAGTGTATCAAAATATACATATTTATACATTTTCCGAAAACTAATTAATTACTAATTAATTAACTAATTTAATAACAAGATGATCATCACCTGTTTCTAGTGATGAGTTTTGTTAGAAACTCCCATGTCCGGTGTTGCCTGCAAATCAACAAACAAATCGTCCGGCTAACATGCTCGTACCAACACGCCATCGACGCCCCGAAGGCGATCAATGGCCACACCTGTCGGGGCGCCACCTTTCTCATCATATACTGTGTCGCCTCCTCCCCTTTTGGTGTCGGGAAATATGGCTAACCAATTAACCATACGCACATTTCAAAACAAGATATCAAACAAACAATCATGTATGTGCGCACTCGCGTATGAATGAGTGCAATTGAAAATAAATAGAATATTTTGGATTGGTAGGATTTTTACAATTCACCTAATTGTTTTTACAAATTTTTGGAACTTTTTCTACTTCTAGAATAAGTTTTTAAAAACTCTTTGAAATATTTAACGAATCTTAAACCACCAGCTAATACGAAAATTTTAAAGAAATAGTTAGTTACCGGTGCGAGTAAGGTTAGAGACTTGACCGACTTCGGGTACTTAACCGCGAGTGCTAGTGCTAGAATGCACCCTAGAGAATGAGCCACGATGTGAAACGATCCGACTTTATTGGGCTCGAGAACTGATCTTTCTATCATGTCCAAATGATCCTTTACGGTGTAAAGCGAATCATGAGGCTTCGGGCTTTTCCCAAACCCTAAAAGATCAATCGCGAACAACCTGTATTTCGATTTGACCGATCGCGAGAAGTTCGGGAACAACGTCTCCGTCCAAAAGGCCGATGACGATATAAACCCATGAATAAACAACACATTCTCACCAACATTATCTACAACCAATAACCATTTAAACAAGCAGGAGTTACGTCCGACGTCATATATGCACTTTTACAAAAAGATGATAATAATATAATAATAATAATAATGATAATAATAATGATAATGATAATAATAATGATAATGATAATGATAATGATAATGATAATGATAATAATAATGATAATAATAATAATAATGATAATAATATTAATGTTAATTATAATGATAATGATAATGATAATAATAATAATAAAATTTAGTCAACCTTTTCGTCCTTCCACACGGACAAAGAGAGTATCTTTACACAAACTCGCCCACGAGTTACACGTGTCGCAGTCGCAGTCGGACCATCTGGGGACCGACTGCGCCTCCCGACCACCAATCTTCTCCCTAAGCATCTCCACCACGAACCGCGACCGCCCCCCACCGGACGGGCCCACATTCCGCCGCCTCACGGTGGTCTTCGACACCTCGGCCACCAGCGACCGCCGCGAGTAGAGCGTATCGGACACCTCCTCGAGCTGCAACTTACTAGCCTTCAGACACACAATCTTCTCCGATTCACCGGATTCCGACACCACAATATTACCACTCTTAACAATGACTTCTGATGGTGATGAACAATAACAAGGCTTCCATTCATCCTCCACAAAGAAATCAATGATCTTGTAAACGTAACATAATATTATGTCAAGAACATCTAGCATTGAAAACACTAGAAAACTTATGATTTCGTTGATTAATTTTCCTGTGATGGATAGAACATATGTTGTTGTTTTCATCATGTTGTTGATCAAATGATCGATAATGTGTGTGTGTGTGTGTGTTTATGTGTGTGTGGTGTTATGAGTTTATTGAAGCGTGTGAATATGTGAGTATGGTGTACTTGTAGATGATGATAATAAATGGGTGTATAATTAATCGAAAGAAAGAGGTGGGAAATGTTGGTGGTGGTTGAACCGCCGGGTGACTGAAATGTCAAGAAACATTTAGCAATTTTGCCGTACCGACTTATTCTATTGAACCGGTTTAGAGTTTTATTGTGATACTAGAAAGTGACGGAACGTTAACTACGTGTTTATGTTTGTTTGTTTAATTTTTATTGAATCGGTTTTAGAGAAGTTACTTTTGTTGTATGTATTTAGGAATATGAGTGGTTAAGTAAACGAATTATATTATTATTTGTGTTGATGAATGTGTTCATTTATGTACATTTGTTTATAGCTTAAGCAAATGATTTGTTTATATTTTAAACTGGCTGGTTATCGGTTGGATCGGTGGACCGGTTGAATCGACCTGGTGGTTGCACTGGATTAAAAAAAAATCCTTTTAAAATCTTATTTTTTGATTAAATTTAATAATATATGGTATACTATCTTTAGTAAATCCGTTTATTAAACGGGTTGAATAAATAAAATATTAATATATTTGTTAATTAAGTGTTAATATGTTTTTAAATTAGATATAAATATATGTATATATATATAATATTTTTTATATACGGTATTATCCGGTTCTTAAATCCGATCCAACCAATGAACAATTTAAACCACTGGATTGTTAGCAGGTTTGGTTTTATAAACATTGATTTGAAACAAATTAAGGAATCACGAACATGAATGAGACACAAACGAAAATAAAAGAGTAATCGCGTCAATATCCGAATACAAAGTCAAAATTCCATCATTGTTGCATCTAATATTTCAAAAGTAAGAAGATATTTAAACAAAAGTATATACGAGTAAATTTGGATTTTAGTTTTACTGCATATCTTTCTTATTTATTTTTTAGTTTTGACTAAAATTTAATCTGTTATTTAGTCTTGATTTTCATTTTAAGAAAGAAAATTGCAAGAGGATAATCTTCTAACTTACTCTTTTTCATTTCAAAATAAGACAAAATTAACTATTTTTGAATTGTCTAACCACTTTTTTGGGTAAAGTTTTATTCTTAGTGTTTTAATTAAATGTTCTTTTAAATACTACACTAAACTATGTTCATATCAATATTAATTTATCTTAAAGTTAATTTAATACACCATTTTTGGGAAAAAAAGACAGATTTCTTATCAAAACCTCAGCCCTCCTAACTCCAAGTCCAAGGAGATGGAGCAAGGAACAAGAATGGAACACAGAGAACACACAAGGCCCAAAACTAAAATAATACCACTTTTATTTTTATAATATAACCAATTTAATTGAATTTATTATTTAAGATAATTTATTTAAATTGAAATTTTGAAAAAAAAAACTTTCATTTACTTACTTTATGATCTTTTTCATACGTGTGGCTAGTGATTTAAAGTAGGTTGGAAAAATAATACTTTCCATAATATCATCAACCAAAATTGAGAATAATATTGAGACCTTAAATAGGAGCACCGAATGTAAATTATTATCTAAAATATAAAAAAGTTAAAGCTTATGCCTTATAGCATGTTACATTAAATTGGACGGGGAAAAGTAATTACCTCAAGTGGAAAGTTTTTAATGTTTGTTATATTTTTATACATTTTACTTTACTAAAACGTCAAAAAATGCTACACGGTCTAAATGTGGTTAAAATGATAATTAATTGTACTAACTTTTAAAAGTTAGAAGATTGTGATAGAACTTGAAACATAACCTATGAAAATTAGGGATACCCATCGATCAAACCATTTAAATCTTAGCAAGTCGGTCACGGTTTGGTTTGTAATTCAGTTTTGATGGGTTTGAGTATGAAACTTAGAAGCGGTCGTGTAAACAGAACCAGAATTTAACATTTTTTAATGTTTTTTTAAGACGTGTGGTTATGTATATATTCATTAACCATCTTTATTATTTGTTAAGAGAAATTTTTTCTTCAAAATCATTAAAACGTTCAGACCGACCAAACTAACTTAATTATTTGTCATTTCCAAATCATAATTAGCAATTTCACTTACAATTTTCATCGAAACCGGTCAAACTGGACCGAATGAAAATATAATAATACTGAACAAAAATATAAAACATATTAAAGACATTAGATGATATTAATGTGACAAAATACGAATAGCATTTTGCTTAGGAAGGAATAGAAGTTATATGCACATGTAATCGGGTAATTATCTAACTTTTTTTTAATTAATAGTAGAGTTTTAATTGAATTAACCTCTACAAAACATTTTCTTTATTATAAGCCGTCCAAGTGGGTGCGGTAAGACATCTCAAGACTTTATTAAAATAATAAAAGTTTTTGTTCAAGTCGCATCACTAAGTTTTCTCACCTAATATAAGTTTTCTTCAAAGTTCAGATGGCAGTATCAGGTTCACGACTAATGAAGACGGACTGTTGTACAAGCTTCCTTTCAGAAAATGTCGGCCTAATGCCTTAAGGTTTCGTTCTTGAGTAATGAAGATGACGGGTAAGCTAATGGACCGTCAGTATTCCATTTAACCGTTTAAAAAGAAGACTGAATAGATTTTAACTTAGGAGACGCAACAATATTATTCCACCATTATATTTTCTTAAAAATTATCATTTTAAAAAAACACAGTAGTATTTTGAAAAAACAATAACTAACAAACAAAACACAGTCAACTATACTAAAAAATATGAGCTTAAAAATATAAAAAAAGTTCATTATCTTTTTATATAACAATATTACATTCGTTTTAAAGGTAAAAAACTCTTTTTTATGATGTAATTTTTATAAACAAATAATACCGTACATAAAAGTTATGAACATTTAAAAAATAAGGAAACTTGTATAAAATCAACAAAAGTGACTATAATTAAAATACCCCTCTAACAATTTTTTTCTATAAATTGATCTCAACCATTAATTAAAAAGATTGATGGTTCAAATTATTTTCTTACACATTTTAGTTTTAAAATCATTTTTATTTGAATTTTTCTCTACTATATATATGTAGTATAGAATCAGCTTGATATGCTTTTAATATAGCTATATATACTCTAATTGAAGATAAAATATTTTTTGATTTTATGGTATAAATTTTAAAAATAATAATAATATATGAAAAAATTGTACAAGTCTAATGAGAATTTGGGAAAAGTTACATAGTTCTCGTGTAAATTCACAAGATGCTCGACTTTTTCACACCTATAAAGACGAAATTTAACCACCATTATCAGCTAATCAGCAGTCTTTGTTCAATGTAATGGTTGATATTTAACCACCATTTGCTTGATTATTCAGTTTTTTTCTGCTTTTTTTAATTATAGAAAAAATATTATAAGGGGAAATTTAAAGTATCTTGACTTTTTAATCAAACTAATTTAAATTAAAATTTATGTGTTTTATTCCGGTTCTTTAGAAGTCTGGTCGTTGTTGAGATTTGGGTTGGTGATCAAAGTATTTTTGATGCCTTAGGATTTCAGGTCGGAGTCACAAAGGGTACGACGTGTTTTTTTATCTAAGGTTTTATATTTGAGATTGTGATGGAATTTCCATTACAACACGTGCATAGGACCTAGGTGGGGGCTATAGGGTCGCCCGCACCCCATATTTTTGTTTTATTTTTTAGTACATACACGACATAATCCTGACCGACCCCTATAAACGACCCTAAAGATATTTTGACTCCGACCAAACAATAAGCTTTTGACACCGATTCACATAGATTTTTACAATTTCATAATCATAACTATATGCATAACCATAATCATAACTGTAATTTTTACAAACATTGAAACATAACCTATTAAAAACCAGCTAAAACATATTTTAAAAGAATTCTCATAAACCCATTAACCATAATAGTTAAGCCCATTACTCCGTCATTCTTTTAAATCCAGTTACTCAAATGTCCAATAAGTAATTTAGAAAACTAAATCTTTACTCACAAGCGTTAAACAATTACACTAATAATTAATGAACAATTAAATAATTTAACTTTGTTACAATATTAGTGATAATTGAAAGAACAATTAGTATTGTTCACAAATCTGAATCTAATCATTTTGAACGACTTTCTATGAGGCTCTTTGATTTTGGCTGATCCGGCTGACTGCCTGACTCGGTCAGTTTGTCAGCGTGTTTGATGTGGCTGACCCGTGTTTTGACCGGGTCCGTGGGTTCTGACCTAGACCCTAAATTAAAACATGCACCCGGCCAAACCAACCTGCGCGCGACCCCCCTCGGCCAAACCCACCTGCGCGCGACCCCCCGGCCAAACCCACCTGCGAACGACCCCCCTCGGCGAAACCCACCTGCGCGCGATCCCCCTCGGCCAAACCGACCTGCGGAATTCATTGATCAGGAAGACTCCGGTGGTGTTTGGTCGGAATGTGTATGGTGATGGTGGTGGTTGTGGTGGTTCTGACCGGAGCTGTGACTCCGGTGGTGGTTGTGGTGGTGGTGTGATTATTATGATTTTGATTTTGATTTAGTAGTTGATTATTATGATTTTGATTTTGGTTTAGTTGTTGATTATGATTCTAGTTGATTAGAAAATATACGTGTTTTTTTTCCGTCAAAAGAAATATTGTTACGTAAATACCGAATCGATTTGGTTCTAGCAGATACTAAATCAAACAGCCAAGTTTCAGTCAGATGCATACTCAGTCAGAACTTCTAACTTGACCAGCTTCTTACTCAGTCAGATCTTACCTACTTAGTATAATCAAACAGGCCCTAAGCCCCAAGTGATTACTTTTTGCTGAAATTTTGCTGTCAAAGCCACCCACCACTTGTGGTCACTTGTGCACGGTTAAACCCCCTCAAATCCAATTTCAAACAATAACAAATTCTTAATTTAGCTACTGATTACTGACTATTGACATATTTTGTTAATGTATTTTGGATTTGAAAATTTTATCATTTTTATATGCGAAAGTATTTAATATTTTACAAGAAGTCAATTTTAAATGGAAAGATAATAAGACACAATAGTTGTTAGTTTAAGGAATAAAATGTGAAAGGTTTTTAAAAAATAAAATATAAATATAAGAGTTTATGATTTTTAGTTAAACCATAAAGATATGAATAAGTAGGGATGGCAAAAAAACCCGAACCCGACGGGGATACCCGAAACCCGAAACACACGGGACGGGTATACCCGAAACCCGACGGGTATGGGACGAGTATGGGATTAATTTTAAAAATTTTCATGGGTATGGGACGGGTATGGGATTAGGTGATATACCCGTTTACCCGACCCAATTACCCGAAACATATACCCGTTTACCCGTCCCATTTACCCGAAAAACATATACCCGTTTACCCTATAATATACCCGAAATTATATTTAATAATATTTTTTATATATCTCAATGGAATAGGAACATAA
>BJCO01000684.1:0-16534 GCA_018326465.1 Flaveria floridana | reverse complement strand
GAATATGACAAGATTTGTAAACCACAGGGACCCAGATGCGAAAAAACAAACTATTGGATTAAAGTGACAATTTTCAACAAACCACAGGGACGAAAATGGCAATTTACTCTTTTTCTTATTTCTTTATTTATATTAAGGTTTATTTAATAATTTATTTTGTCGCAATATTCAGCTTATAAATATTTGACTAAATATAATTAAGAAAAATAAATAAATGATTAAGCAATCATCAAAGCTATGTGTTCACAATCATTCCACTACTATCATTTACCTCATCACACAGCGATAACATGATGTTTACGTGATGTCGTTTTTTTTGCGAAATTTAATGGAACTACAATTTGAATTTTCGTTTCGTAATGCTTACAGTTTATAAAATTTGTTGGAATTAGATTTTATATTCCACTTTTAATATGTTTGGTTTAAAAATGAATTGCAACTAAAAACGATAATTTCTGCAAATTTAAACATGTAAAACGATTCAATATTCAATTCCAATATAAAACAAAAAAACTCTATCAAAGAATTCGAAATCTCCTAATGCTTACAGGCATCCATCCACAGTACCACCATTGTTGGCGTCTCAATCAATCGCCATCGACCACCCCTCTCAATCATTATAACCGTCACCATCATCCATCTCCCACCACCATTGTTGGTGCCATCGATGTAATCATCGCTACCACCTCAACCGATAGGTATTGGGGCGATCGATAGGTAGTGATGACGGGTAGGTGATGGCACTCCTATAGATTTCAATTTATGATTAGTTTCGACCAAATTATAAAAAGTTAAATTCTTTTAATGGATTTTACTTTCTTTAAACTTCAAATCTTTTTAATAAATTTCAATTCAGAATCAAATTTCTTAAAGAATTTCAATTTATTTGACAGATTTCAATTTCGTATAAGTTTTTATAAACGAACGGGGAATTATTAACAATTTTGACCCTAGATCAGCGCCCCCTAAATGCACATGTTATGGTGACATATCCTTTTTTTCATATAGACGTGTTTACTTGAAAACAACAACAAAATAAACTCATTATATAAATAATAAAAATACCACAAAGTTGTCTTAATTTTTTTATAACCATCTTTTTCACTTAATATTGTGCCTATAAATATTTAAATTTTACATATAAAAAAAATCAAGTGTTACTAAGCTATTGGTTATATTTTATACGGTGTTAATTATTTATTCAAGTAATTTACTTGTACATCGTCCATCCATGAGTCTCTATTTATAAGCCTACGTAGATTAAATAATTTAATTATCAGCCTCACGTCCACACCTTCCCCATATTGATCCTTCCCAGAAAAATCAAGTTTAATAATTAAATTCCTATTATAAAATACCAACGTTAAAATATATATTACTTCAAGAATATTTCAACCTCATCTTCACCAAACTCTTCCTTAAAAAATCAAGTTAACTATATATGATCACATAATTAGGAATTTTAAGTAATTTGTATTGTAATAAAAGCAAACTGTTATTCCATTACAGTAAAGTTAATTAGCTAATTCATGCAAAGCTATTTATTAATTAAAAATTAAGATTTTTCCGACCAAATCTTAAGAGTTTTATTTAATTGGTAAAGACCAAAAAGATCTTAATATTGTCACTTTGAAAGCATATATTTAGAAAATAATATTTCTCAAGAATACAAAAAAATTATATTGCTATTGATATGAATATTTTATCGTTTTAATGTAGTGGTGTGATGATTCATCTCTTTGGAAAAATAAAAAAAATAAACATTTTCTGTAATTAGCTTTAGTTATCCACTCTCCACCAAATATTCTTGTTGTCCATAAAATTAACATGCCATTGATAAATGAGTAGTTGTATGTTTATCTACCATGTATTCTATTACATTTAGTTGTTCACCTATTTTTCTGTCACGTTGAACGTAGTTATGATATCCTGAGAGCCTTAGTACTGTATATTTATTATTACAGGTGCATTAGCCCACTTATTATACACATGTATTCTCGTTATTACCATATCACGTCATGAGTAAACACGTTTTAGTTCACAAATCATGTTATCACATATTAAAGATATTATCAAGTTGTTAACAATATACTACTACACAACATATGTGAAACTTTTGAAGTAACTACTTGCCTTCGGTTTCTTTATCGAGTCTTAATTGGATTATACGTTCAACTAATATAAATAAGGTTTAAGTTCAAGTACACGCTCTACTCAAAACCTTGAAACCATAGGTCTCTAATGCCAAATTGTGGGTGCCCGAAGTAGTTTATATAACCAAGGAAGAACACCCTTATCTCCTATCAGAACACAGTTATTCTTTTGGTGCCTCGCCTCTTGCCTAAAGTTCTTGTTTTAACAATTCAAAGGTTGTCGTTGGTGTTTTACAAATGAATCCATAGTAAAACTCATTACATAGAATATCTTTTACTCTATTAAATTGAATGCTTTCTAAATTTTCATAGGTTCTTCTTCATATTCTTCTACGCTTATTGAATAATGGTGTTTCTTATGGAATCATACAAATATATTCAATCAAGACTTTAACTTCTAATACACACAAGGATAATAGTAAGAGACAACATTGAATTACGCTTTCCAACTTGAATGTAATATCTATATAAGATTTCTAGTTCTACGCGCGACTTCAAGTAATTAATTCTTTAAGATTTTGGCTTCCTTCTACATAAAATAACTAAGTACCTGCTTACTTACACACATGTGATGCGTAAACACAAGACTCTTCTCTTATAGAATTATTATGACCAAACGTTTAGCATTAGGATGCCTATTGGTTAGTTAGAAAAGCTTAAATATAGCTTGTCAAAGAAGAAGAATTAGACCAAAAATTATGGCAACATAGGCGTTCAATTAAACCAACTACGTATCAACAGGAGACTTATGTATTGGGAATTGAGCTTCGTGCCCAGTATAAAATAAGGAAACAAAACATGTAGTTACCTTGTTGCATTCATAAGAAAATGCATCACTAGTAACACTCTCATGTAAGAATGCTTATATTGAAAAAGTATAGTCTCTTAGAAGTGATATACTTTGTTAAACTTATCCAACTACATAACTAAAGCCAACTGATTTTACTGTGGTATAACAGGCTTAATTCATATTCAAGTATTAACGCCTCACATCATTCAACAAACACATTCCATTATTATTATGTGACGCATGATTATCCTGAGCCGGGCATTGAGGATGTTAGGACTTTATCGTTTAATCAAAGTTCACCTTTTAAAGTGGTATGAACTACTTTTTCCTCGCTTTATGTGGCAAAGGAAAGCTACTCACACATTAAGATCACTTCAAAGGTAATAGGCTATGAAGGTGTTATACATGAGCGTAAAAAACCTTAGTCGGCGACATCTAGAGCCAAATAGACACTAGTTTCATTTGCAATTCCCGCTAGCAAGGTTCCCAGTGAATCAAATCACTTTATAGAGAGAAAATTTTTGTTGAATTGATGGCTAAGATGGACAAAATGTCTACAGTTTTCAAGAATTTTAACAAAGATGACCGAGCATAATAATAAGTTCCCTTTCGAATTAAGTTTTATCCTCACAAAGATAAACCCATACACAATCCCACTCGACGAGAAATACTTACCGACAATTGGTACTTGTTGGGGGTGTGGCGCCTTTAGCCGATCTTAACCTTATTATGTTAAACTAGGCTACTTATCTATTCTATGTTTTCTTGTTCCCAAAGTTATATGCCCTAATGTTTTAGTATATATATATTGTAGTATATATTGAAGGTTAGGAAATTGTAATTCCTTGAGATAAGAATAATAAAATATCTATTTTGCTAAAATATACCAATTTTATCACCGCAAAGATAAATCCATACATAATTCATTGAACACAACTTATCAATTTTATACATCTATACTTCTTAAACTCTACAACTCATTGTATAACTCTTTTGATAAAATTTCTAAGGTTTGTAATATTTGATTATCTACTTTTTTTAAATTAAATAAAGTCACGTAACAACTTAAATGAATGTTATCAATCATGTTGTGTATGATCTGAAATGTTATAAAAGGTAACATTGCGTACATTCAAGTGTGTGGGGAAACATATAGTTCATATGGACTTCCAATCATCTTGGATGCATGAACCATAAACAGTTTAAAGCTAAATTTTGTACTTTAATGCACATAACATATTGTTCATTATGCAAAATTATATTTATGACTAAATCATATAGTTATCGCTTGATTAACTAATTTCTAATAATAAAAACTTATATGAAATGTCTTTTTCTTGATATTATGATAACCGACATAATCGACTCGGTACTAGTTTATAAAGCACACACATGTTGAATATGGTGAGAGTCGAACACAAAGTTTCTTCTAAATTTCATTATCATTCACCACTTAGTTCCCCGTACGAAATAAAAGTATTTTAACTTAACGTAATACATATCTTTGTTATCAAAACATGTGCCTTGGCCCCCAGTCACAACCCATAGCACCCTTGTCAACTCCCTTCAAAAACCTTACTTTTAGATGCTCAGGTGGATTTCAGGCCATGTTCCGCCCTGATTCACACCAAAAGTTGTATGAATATGTCTGAAACAATTACTGTAGCACTATACAACAATCCTAGAATCAACCTAAACTAGCTTAAAATAAGTTTATTTATGTGTCTCTCTTAAAAAAATTCTCGCTTTTTTTACGTGTTACTTCTAACCCCAAGACTCACCTTCTACGCCTTACACATTTTACAATTGTGCATAGTATTATTATAATTTAGAGAAAGTTGCATAAATAATCTTTATGATTTGATCAGATTGTATGTTCGATTCCTAAAATTGAAAAATCACAAATATACTCCAAATTTTGGTGAAATGTTACAAAAATAATCCCCAACGTCAAATGACTGTAAGTTTTTAGGTTTAAGTAGGGGTAAACCTTTCAAAACTATAGGTTGTTTTTTTAACAAATTCAAAATTGATTTAAGAATTGATTCCATCAAACTTGTAGCAAATTTTGTTCCAAACATAATAAGAAACAGTATGTGTTAAATATTATCATTGGCTGCCATTTAAGAAAGGTAAAAACAATAAAAAGAAAGAAAAATTAAAATCAAAAGCAACAAGGAGTCATGAACTTAGAAAGTCCCAAAGAACTAGTTATGTGATCGAGTACTTCATGTATAAAAAAATCAAATTCAATAGGATTCTTATATAACTTCCAAGTTCCACCATAGAGATAACGATTTTTCTTTAGAAATTGGGAGGAGACGAATATGGGTGGCATCGAAGATGAAATCTAATTAAATTAGGTTCTTTATATATTAATTAAACTGGACTTTTTGTTATTAATTTAGATTTGATTCAAACTGATTTGTGTTACATTTAATAGATCTTCTTTTAATAAAACGACATGATTTTATTATTCTTTTTTGATAAAACGACTAGTTTTAAAACATTTGACATATAACTTTACATGTGTGACACATCATATTCAATTTTCTTTTTGCATTTTATATAAATAAATTTAACAACCATTTAACAATAGGGATTATTTTTGCAACATCTCACAAAACTTTGAACCATATTTATAACATCTGACAAAACTTTGAATTAATTTGCAATTTTTCAATTTAAAGACCAAAAATACATTTCGACTAAACCAAAAGGACTATTTTTATAATTTTTTCTATAATTTATAAGTAGAAGTTGGGAAGAAGCAAAATCTAAAATCATGTGACAATTGTTTAACTGATACGTTTCTTTTTAATTCTTTTTTTTTTAACAGTTGAAAAGAAAACTTATATTACTCCATCACCCAGCAAGATGCTAAGGGACCAACCACATACACCAGAAACAGAAAACAGACACACCAAAACAACATACATCAATTATAATAAAAAGTTACACCAATTATGTCATTCCAAATTCAACGATCTAGCCCTATATTTTAACCACCAGAACGTGTTAACTTTAATATTTTCCACCACCTTTGAAATGGACACATCCGAACCACATTTCTTTTTTCATCCTTTAATAATTTGACATAAAATTGCTATACTGTTGAACGTTTTACTAATTTGCTCTAATCAATTTTTCTAATTTGAGGGTGATATTGACATTTGATATATTTGACATATCATATAAAATTATTATGATAAAAATAGGTCACCTACCTCTAAGAAAACATGACTTTAAGTTAAAAGAGTGGTTCTAACTTCCACGTTGAGTTGAAACACCTTTTTCTATTAACTATATTATTAAAATCAAAAAATACATTTATGGTGGTCGTTTTATACTTTTTTAAAGACGCTTTATTAATTCTATTAACATGTGTCATTAAGAAAGAATAATAATGCACAAAAGCACGCAATTACTTATATTCAATGATTCATTGTTTGTTTAAATAAAGTTTGTGAGTTTATTGAAAAGTTATATCAATTATATAGACATCATATTTAAGATAAATGTATCAACCGAATTTTTTTTTTCAAAGTTATGCTAATTACATTATTATGAAATGCTCTAAGTCAAAACCTACGGGTAATACTTTGACAATTATTAGAAATATGTACAGTTATGTTCCGATAAAATATAATCTTTTTATGGGATATTAACTAGATAATTGACAAATATACTCCCCCATCGAATTTTGTGTTAATATAACCTTGAAATTAATTTTTTCCTTAGGTAGCATGTATTATAACGTTAAAAAGGTAAATAGAAAACATTTAACTAAAGCCATCATTCTTAACTAGAGGCGTTATCAAAATGAATTTTAGACCCTCTGAGTTAATAGAATGAAATTTTCAAAATTTAAAATTGAAAGCTGGATTTGGATTCAAGTTAATTTGATTAGTTAATTTGGTTTGAATACATAATAAATCAAAGTTACAAAGTGACCTTTTGCGATTCAATCATCCAACTTCAAGAGTTTAAAGATTAAGGTTTTCATTTCTTCCCGACTTCTGTCCTAATCAATTGAGACAAAGTGATCCGATCAATGTTTGATCAAAAGAGTTAGAATATTGAAACGAGTGGACATACTTAAAGTTTCTTCCTGACTTTACATCTTGAATTAACTATTCGACTAACTTAGAGAGGTCTAGACGGCTTAGCAAACACTCAAAGAGCTAAATTTTGTAGGTTTCTAGAATTGGTATGCTTCGTTATCGTATAAAGATAACTTTTACAAAAATGGAGTTTGATAAATTTAGTTATCTTAATACTCAATTTTTATATTACAATCATAATATTAATTTTAATTATCTAAACTTTATCGTATCAGATAATAATAACTCATATTGTCAATTTAACCGATGACATTTATAATTGTTACTTTTGTGCCAAAGCATCTCACTAACTATGAGGGATACTAAAAACGGACCTTACTTATAAGGAAAATAAAGTGAAAGTTAAATTAAGTTTAAGATAGTTATGCAAGTGAGACTAATCTCGCAAATAAAAAAAAATTTAAAAAATGTCAAAGTGAATTATTGTCAGTCAATTTTATAAGCAATAAGTCTTGTGTAATAACTAATTGCATATTGATTTGTTTAACGGCACGCATAAAATACAAGTTGGTTCGTAAACCTTGAATGTTCAAAATTGTATTTATATTAAAGAATGAATATTAAATTAGCACGCATAAAGTATATTTATAGAAAAGGTATATTGACTTGTTATTAGAGTTGGGATGTTTTTTTCTTCGTTTTTATATATATATATTTGATCACGTGCGGGAAATGAGCAAAAATTCATTAAAAACAGTTCACGAAACAATGTTTTAACGTTTGTTTATTATATTAGTTGCGTAAGTTTTGGTTTGTTCTAAGTTAATAGGTTTTTATTTTATAAGTTAAGATTATATATAGATAAGCTTCTATAGTATAAATATAAATAAACATAGGTCTAAATGATAATTTTCTATAAATTATTAAAAAAATTTATGTATTCTGTTTACTCACAAGTCACAACCAACAATTTAAATTATCGGTCACCACTTCTACTTTTAACACGTGCATTTGGTTTTGTAAAAATATATTTTAGGTCGATGTACTTTATTTATTTATTTTAAATTATTGTACATGTTTTTCTTTGATGTGTTTTTTTTCTTTTTTTGACTTTTATTAGGTGATCCGTTACCAAATTGACCCAAAATAAGAGGTCTTGGGTTTAATCTCAAGAAATATGCAATATGTAGTAATTTAAGAGTAGAAGTAAGATAAGTTTGTCGTTCAAAAAAATAAAATTATTTTTAACAACACATCAAGTTTTAATATTCAATTTAGATTACTAAATTTTAATTATTTTATCAGCACATCACGCTTTGTTATTCAATTTAGATTATTAAAATTTAACTTTTATCGGGTTGTGTAAATGAAATTAGGCAAAATTTTCTGTTTTAGTTTTTATCCATAAGATGTGAAGTTTTCTACTTTAATTTGTGTATGAAACACTTCTATAGGAGGTTTTCTCCTCATATGCTTCATACGTTAATCAACGAGACTCATTTACAAGTGAAGCTCTTTTCTTAAACTTGTGTACTAATCTGCTGACAAGGACTTCTTTGTTTTTGTTTGATGAGCCAAAATGTTTAATTTGAGTTTTTCTTCAAAGTATAATCCTTAACATTTGTAGTGAGCAATGAGCTCTATCTTATAAGGATCACTCCTACTAGATTCATAAACAAACAAAAAGATGAGTCAAAAGTTTAGTTTGAGTTTTTCAGAGTTTTTCTCTCAGAGTTTTTTTTTTCTCAGAGCCCTATCTTAAGTTTTGTCTCAGAGTTAATAACAACTTTTTAGAAAGTTTGTTTAAGGTGCTTTTTGCAGCTTCTGAATGGGTAAGTGCTGAATCAATAAGAGGTCTGAACCAGTAAAATGTCTGAATAAATGCTAATAATGAACCAGTTTAAGTATGTTTGGTTGGATATCTGTATGAATGACTGTGTAGAATGACTATTTTACTCATCTGAATTACTTCTTCATCTATATTATTTATCTGTTTGGTTATAACTCCTAATAATGAATAATTATTAAAAAAAATACAAACCATATTAGAAAATCCAAATTACACATAAATCCTTCTTGAAAACATACTAAATCCAAGTAGAAATTTAATAATTTGCATACAATATTGGTTTTAAGCATTTGATATTAGTTGAGTTGCTATCTCGTCACGTAAAATAGTCATATGCTCAATGCCTTGCGAGCCCCATTCCATATCGTGAACAGACTGGCCATCACTTTCCTCCGCTTGCATTTCTCCAAAAAAAGTGTTCTCGTTGTATTCCATAAATAACTGATCATGAATATTTCATTTCCTTATAAAGTTATGGATAGCGAAACACGCAATCACTATGTCCCTTTGTATTGGAAATGAAAAGGATACCATTTGTTTTAAGATTAGGAATCTTTCCTTCAAAACACCATATGCGCATTTTTGAGTTGTGCGTGAGCATGATTGGATTTTACTTCCTTGGTCAACGCATAATGTCGTCGAAAATCGGCTAACCAATATCTCGTATTACGGTAGGGAGTCATAAACCCACGAGTGTTGGTGTATGCAGCATCGCAAAGATAATATTTGTCTTTAAACGTTAGTACCAAAACTATTACATAAGAAACTAGATAAACAATTACATCAAAGTTAAGGAACAGATAAAAACCTGGTGGGGGAAAATAAAAGTCGGAAGTCGAATTAAATGCAACTTCTTTTAAAACACGTGAATCATGTGTAATACCCTCCCATCCGGCCTATACGAACGTGAATATCATATCAAAATTACAGATTCCCAAGACATTTTGAAAGCATTCACCCTTTCCTCATCCCATGTAACGATTCTCTTGATCAGTAGGTACGACTGCGTGTACAAGAGTTCCATCTAACGCACCTATTGCTCCAGGAAATATTTGTTTTAGCCTTCTATGTTTTTCTAAAGCATTCGCGATTGGATTAGAAGATGTCGGAACTATAACTTCTCTTGCGAAATTCATCATTGCAATTAAGACCTAATGAAAACATCTATGAATTGTTTCTGTTGAGTGTTAAAACCTTCGCTTAACCATTCGAAAGCACTCATTATGTCCTGTGATAATAAAAAACATAGCCATTTTTTCTTTAAAGGTTATTGATCTACTACTCTGTAACCAATTTCTTTGCTTAAAATGATTGCACAATAGTACATATGCATCACGTGATATGCGCATCATCTCATGACATTATGTAGAAGTGCCATATTCTTGTGTGTACTCATGACCAGTCAGTGTCGAATTCAAATCTATTATCATTTCATGATCGGTCAATGTCGAGGCTAATTGTAGCCAATGCCAACAAAGCAATAAGAAAAACACAATCTTCTCATCCGAGTCCATAGGATACCTGTCATCTAAAACTATTAAAACAATAGAATCCAAAATAACATTGCAAAAAAGAATTCAAATAACATCCCAAAACATATCATAAAATTCAAATAACATTCCAAAACGTATCATAGAATTCAAATAACATTCCAAAACTAGCATATAAAGTTTAGCATCCAAAAGATCAATACAAACATAGTTTAATGTTTAGCTATCCAACAATACACATACAAATATAGCTAAAAGTTTAGCTATCAAAAGACAACTACAACACATCAAAACAATCCATACTTCGCTCCCGCGTTCTTAACCCACATTTCACAGGTGTGCGGCTTAAGTCGTAACCACACTTTCCTCAAATCAGCACTTTCATCGAAAAACAAAAGCGTCGTTTGATATTTCGCCTCAAATTTTGACCATCCCAACGTCTCCAGCTTCTCCATGCATGCATCTATATCATTAGACTGATTGTGTTTCTCAAGCAATAAGATGTGAATTGAATGTTTGTTTTCCTTTTTTAGACTGACTTGATGACTCATTACTAACAACTTGAGTTGATGATTTTCTTTGTTGTCTAAACCGATCAGAAGACTCTTCACTAGTCCCATGTTCCATTTGAGTGCCATCAATGTCCAAAAAAATATTTTGATCAATCACTTCTACAGAAGGATGAGGGAGTGTAGAAGATGGCCCCCAACTATCAAAACCATGTGAAGTAGATCCTTCAAACAATTAAGTTCACAAGTCGGGATAATCAAGTGGCGCTCTTCTTAACTTTTCTACGAATTTGTTGGACTATGTGGAAAAAAATTATAAATTACTATGAGTTTATTGAAATATATATGTATATGTAAAGAAATACCTTGATCTCAAGTTGTCATTCCTCTTCTATTAAGTTAGAGGTATTTGTTAGAGGATTATAAATATTTTCAGTTTTGTTCTTAAGCTTTGACAAAGCTGCAAATTTTGATTTCAAGTAATCATAGTGGTTATTCATTTGTTTTTGATCCACTATAAACTCATGTTCTATTTTCAACTTTTTAGCAATGTTTCTCTATGAAATCGCTTTCAGACTACTACCCTCACGTCCATGAAGTGAAATTTCATGAATACATGATTTTAGAAAGGTTTTATAACTCCTTCAAGATTCCAATTAATCTTAATATTTTTTTCAGCCATTTCTTTAGAAGAGTCTATCAATTACAACATGTATTATACAAATTAAAAAATATTGACAAAAAAGATAATTCTAATCCAATTTGATCATCATGAATCATGTATTATAGCATGTATTATACAAACAACCCTAATTTGATCATCATGTATCAATTATAACATGTATTATAACATGTATTATACAAACAACCCCAGTTTGATCATCATGAATCATATGCATATACATACAAATACAGGATCAATCTAATAGATCTACACAGCCCCTAAACAAAGAAGATAATTATACAAACAACTCCAATTTAATCATCATGCAACATATGCATATACATACAATAGATCTACATAACTTCTTTCAAAGAAGATAATTATGCAAACAACCCCAAATACAAACAGCCCTAATTTCACAGACCGAAATATAAACAGCCCAAATACATAACTTCTTTCAATTTCACAGCTTATAAAAAACAATAACACACAAGATGAAGAAACAACCCCTTAGAGCAAGGGAACTCAAGCAGGGGAACACAAGATGGAATTTGATACCAAAACAGATGAAGAATCTGTCTTTTCTCAACACACACACACACACACATCTCCATCACACACAAACAACCCCTTGATTGGTCTTTTCTCAACCCACACACACAACCCCTTTTCTCAACACACACAAACAGCCTCGATCGTAGCTGTTGGTGTAAACGGTTGACCCCCAAATACTGAAATCAAGGGTCACCGACCCCAAAACCCCGATTGATTCACTGTTGGGAGCCCAACAGTGGTGGCGACGGAGTGGGTAGTCAAGTTCGGGGCTGAAGGAGCGAATGTGAGTACGAGCTGAAGGGGCGTCGGTGATGGAGCGATCGATTCACTGTAAAGTTCGTACCTGTTGCGCTGGTGATGGCCGACGAGCTCAATGGAAGGGAAGGAGGAGGTCGATGGTATGGAGGTTGACGGTATGGAGGTCGACGGCTGCTTGGATTTGCTTTTGGTCAGGCTTTGAAACATATCTGACCTAATAAGAGATTGAATAAGATGTATTTTTTATTAAGTGTTATCAACCAAACAACCATAGGTCTAACCGAGTCAGACTTGTGCCTCTGAACAGGTGATTAAGACCCAAACAAACAGGAGCTAATTCTGTTTTACCTGACTTTTTAAAAAGTTGTCATTTACATTTATCGTCGTCAACTTAGTTAATTTGTTTGTTAAGCTAGGGACATTTAAATCATTATACAAATGAATATTTAAATTAAATGATTTGTATAATGACTTGAATGCAACTAACTTAACAAACATAATTAATTAAGTTAACAAAAATATATGAAAATAATAATTTTGAAAAGAGTTAAAGATCCAATGGAGAAAAGAAAAACTTTTTTGAAAATAAATGACAACACAGACTAATACTCAGGGATGAAACTGACAATTAACTTTTTTTCTTAATAAGAAAAGAAAGTTTTCTCACTAAACATAGAGTTAATTACACGATTGGTTTCTGTGGTCTGTTTATATTGCAATATTGATCCCAATTTTTAAAAAATTACAGATTTGATTCCAATTGTTTGCCAATTCATAACATGATTGATCCCTGACACCAACTTATGTTAAATTTTTTAGTTAAGCAATTGTAAAAAGATTAAATTACCCCTGAACTAAAAAACATTATTAATTAATGTGGGACCTATTTTCTTTAATGATATATAAATATATATACACACAAAAAAACCAAAAATGCCAACATCACCGTGAAAATCCAACATCACAGGCATCGGCGATCGACGGCGGAACCGGCGACCGACGATTGGCACCATCCCTACGTCCCATGCATAGCATGGGTCACTCTATAATAATAATACATAACAAGTGTAAATTGATCATTTTGATAAATCTAACAACAAAAATTGACATCCATCCACTTCAAAGACCAATCGTGTTAAGGTTAGTCAAACAGTTATGTATTAAATGAAATTCTATTCTTAAACTTTTCTATTAAGCTTTTCTTTTCTTTTTATTTTTAAATAAAAATTTACTTCTTTCTTGTTTCATAAATGATCCAAATGGTCTGTTTAAGTTTCTCCCCTATATGTCGGGTTTTCTTCTTAAACTCGTATAGTGAACTCCTTTCTTTAAGGGTTTCCCTTTATACATGAAGTAGTGAGATGTCAAAACATTTAGTTTAATTTTTTTATCCACCATAACTATAGTTTTCCCTTAAACTTAGTAAACTTCTGATTAGAAGGACTTACTCATTTCTTTATACATGAGCCAATGTGAGATAAAAGCTAAAAACTTAGTTTAAGTTTTTATCTACAACAAGTAAGGTATTATAATATCTATTATAACCTTTGGTCAGTGGGACCAGTGAGGTTTATGGTGTTTTTAATTTGGTCACACTACTTTGAGGTTTTGTATCAATTTTCTACCCTATTTAGTGGGGTTTTGTATCATTTTACAGAGATAATGCAATTTGGAGAGAGAAAGTAGATAGAGAGAGGCAGTGGCGGCAAGTGGGTGGTCGTTGCCGGCCGCCTTTGTCGCCAACGGATCAACGTCGGTCCTTAGATCGCGACACCGGTGCTCCCCGTTTCTATTTCTACGAGAGAAAGTAGAGAGAGACGGTGGTGGCAGATGAGGGGTCGTTTCCGGCCGCCTTTGTCACCGACAGATCAACGTTGGTCCGTAGATCGCGACACCGATGCCTCCCCGTCTCCATTTCTATGATGCAATTCGGAGAGAGAAAGTAGAGAGAGATAGAGAGAGGCGGTGGCGGCAGGTGGGTGGTTGTTGCCGGTCGCCTTTGTTGCTGATGGATCAATGTCGTCCGGTCCTTGGATCTTGACGCCTGGTGTCTCTCCGTCTCTATTTCTCTACTGGTCTTGTAGCCTGACGTTGTCGGTCACCGATCACCGACCTTTCTCTGGCAGCGGTGGTTAGGGTTGTGCCTTGGTAGCATCGGGTGTACAGGGGTTTTCAGTAGATGAACGATCGTCTGACCCCGCTGGTGCCTCCTCCTCTCGATGATGTTATCTGAAGATAGAGAGAGAGAGATGCAGAGTCACCGTTTCCGGCGGTGTTGCCGGTCGCCGACTGCCGTGCATTTCCTTACAGTGACGGTTAAGGCTGGCCTTGGTAGCGTCGCCTGTACACATGGAGACATCCCGTGGCTGTAGATCTGTCGATGATTGTTCTGATTGTAAGCTTGAGTTATCGGTCGTCTTTCGTCGATGATGACTGGGGTCGCCTTGTCTGAGACTTGGTTATGCAAGTTGTTCTTTGTTGTTGCATGTTTTTGTGTCTATGTTTTCAAGGTTGAGCTTTGATTTTATTTCATGAAATGTTTTTTAGGGGTTGTTTCAGATCTGTTTATGTTATTTTGTTTGGGGTTATCTTTGATTTGAGGTTTTACGTCTATGGCTCCAGATCTGTTGATTTGGGTTAAGAGTTGTATGGTTTTGTGTTTTACGGTTGGACATTGATTTACTGGGGGAGGTGGTGCTCTTGGCAGTTGATGATGATGATGATATAATGATATAGGGATGGCTATTGATGAAGCGGGGGTATTATTACTTTTTAAATATGGTTATCAATGATGTGGTTCTTTAATTTGGCATGTAGTTTATGTTGCTGAGCTTTCTATTTTCATGTGGAGTATAAATTAGTGGTATGGACCTTAAGTTTCGGTTTCAATTTTTGTATATATGCATTATGTTTGTCGGTTGCGGTTGGTGAAACCGCATGCAATTTGGTTACGATTGTTTGTTATTGTCGTGACTGTCCAAGGCAAGGGGAATAAGACTTATATATCGTCTAGACTAATCTCGATTCATTTGGCTGTGATGAAACTAGGTTTTTGGCGTGGCATTTTCATGGACAGTGAGTACACTTTTGTTTACTTACGACCTGAGTTGCAGCCAATACTCTCCGGGATCAAATGCAGAGCCTAATCACAATTGTATTAATCTCCCTGTGGCAATGCGCGGGAAAAATACCTAGTTCTTTTTAAACTTAGTAAACTCCTTATAATGGTGTGCTCCTACCTTCGGTGGTGGAGCTTGAATAAATGTATAGGATGATCGAAAATCATGAGACCCAAATCAGAGAGAGACGGACTCAATACACATAAAATTTACAGATGAAATACGCATAAATTTCCACTTTTTGAGCGATACAAAAAGGAGAGGATAGCATGGTCCCTTAAAAGCTTCACCCCTACCTCCCTTGGTTCATGCACGGATCAATGCAGGAAGAGCATAAAGTTTAGTTTATGTTTTTTCGTAGTAAGTTTCGTTTTTAAACTTAGCAAGCTTCATTTTATAAGATCTTACTTCTCGATCTCTTGTTTCATGAATGAGCCACATGGGATAAATCTAAAATTTTGGTTGAAGTTTTTCCTAGAGTAAGTGAGTTTTCTCCTTGAACTAGTGTAAGGGGCTGTTTGGTAATATTTGATTGAATAAGTGCTGAATGAATAAGATGGTCTGAACCAGTAAGAGGTCTGAACCAGTAAGAGGTCTGAACGAATAATTGTGTTTGGTTGTAAAAAGGAAAGTTTTTAAAATAAATACTCAATCACCACCATCTCAAACCACAAACACCACATTATCTTACACTGAATGTTTCTCACGATTTAAATCAATGACCTCAAGGACAGAACAAAAAATATTATTGGTTGCCCCGATACCCTAATCTAATTTGTTTTAAGCTTTTAATTTGTAGAGATTTATGCTATTAATTGTCTTAGCTCTTATTTTGTAGAATATATTTTGTTAAAGAATCAATTGACAAAACTGATACTTTTAAGTCACCAACACCCTCACTTTCGTCTCTCTCTCACTTTCGTCTCTCTCTGTTATACAAACACCACAACCACAATCATCATCATCATCCACCGCCACCATCGCAAGCATCACCACCACCATCGCAAGCACCACCGCCACCGCAAGCACCACCGCCACCGCAAGCACCACCATCGCAAGCACCACCGCCATCGCAAGCACCAC
>BJCO01000683.1:0-22566 GCA_018326465.1 Flaveria floridana | reverse complement strand
TAAGCTCAAACAAACCGGGACAATCAAGGACTATGTTAAAGAGTTTACAACACTTGTCCTTGAGATCTCGGATTTATCGGATAAAGACTCCCTTTTCTACTTTCTCGATGGTCTGCAATCATGGGCCAAAATAGAGTTGGAGCGACGAAGTGTCCAAGATCTTGCTTCAGCCATCACAATAGCTGAAAGCTTGATCGACCATAAAGAAAAACGACCATATAGGCCCATGAATAAGAAAAGTGACGATGAGAAAGGTGGGGGAGTTAAGCCCAATCACGATCGAAAGGTGGAAACAAGGAAACCACCACGATACGACAATGAAAAACATCCTCCAAAGTTCTGTTTTATATGCGATGGACCGCATAATGCTCGGGACTGCCCGAAGAAACAAAGTCTGCAAGCCATGGTGGCCAGAACTGATGATGCATCCCACGAAGACAAGGAGGTTCGTCTCGGGGCAATGCAAATACAAGTATTGAATGCTTTAACGACACATGAGGGGAAGCCATTGAAAATGGTTAAGTCCTGCCTGACGGAGCACAAGGGAAACATCACGAGCGCGGAGGCGCAAGGACTTCGGTTTGTGAACTTGGAAATAAATGGACGACTCGCAAAGGCACTAGTCGATACCGGAGCAAGTCATAATTTCATAACACGAGAAGAAGCAAAGAGACTCGGCTTAAGGATATCCACACGACAAGGGTTTCTCAAAGACACCAATGGTAACACAAAAGCGATCGAAGGAATGTCATGGGCTACCAGGACTAAAATTGGGACATGGCAAGGCAAGCTGAACTTCTCAATTGCACCATTGGGCAACTACAAGATCGTGCTCCGGATGGACATTTTCTAAAAAGCAAAATCCGTTCCAGCAACATTTCTAAATACTTTGTACATCGTCAAAGGCGATCAAGTACACACCGCAGCGATGGAATCTATCCATCAAGGCCAAACCCTATCCGTCTTGCAACTCATGAGAACAAGCCGAGGGTCATGCAAGAAACATGACGAGGACGTCGTGGATTTAGGTGGGGGAGAATGTCACGATCCGCTTAAAGACAAGTCATTTTTCCCGTCTTCCGGAAGTTTCCGGACACATATAGATACGTTTAAACCTTCCCGGAAGTCTCCGGAACCGCCCGCACGATTCTGGACCAACATAGCAGCGGTTAAGCAATTGGGAACAGCCCCTAAAATGGCCAAGAATAGCCTGGAATTATCAAGCCTTAGAGCTGCCAAGAACGCTCTAGAAAAGCCTTGAATAATTCATCGAAATATCATAGATATTTGCCATAGAAATATCTAGATATTACCTTGTAAATATCTAAGATATTTAGTTGTTAGAAATATCTAGATCATGAAAGATCTAGATCCATGGACAAGTATAAATAGGTGATGTTAGGATCATTTGTAATCACCCAAAAACTCATACAAGTCTTGTGTAAACACACTTGTAAACCACTATTGTACTAACCTTGTAAGCAATACAAAGCCATTTGTATTACGAGCTTGCAAACGCTTCCGCATCGTAACCTAAATTGTTACATCATTTGGGTCACAAAGGCTAAACTTAGAGCAAGTCTAAGTGCTGCACGAGAGTCGAAGAAAGCACTCCGTGACATAAAGCTCTTGATTCAAACCTAAGCCATTGCCACTTTCAAAAACTCAACCATATTCCGGAGTTCTTATTTTTATTTCATTGATGTGGTATGAGACAACCCTAGCCAATCAATGTTTTGTTACTATCTAGGCACCACTTGTTCAAGATTTTAATTCCATAGGAGTATCACTCACGACTTCTCACTCGAAAGTACTTTTGACCCGTGAAAAACTAATGTTCACTTGGCAGGATTATTGTTCACTCTTTGAGATTACTATTCACTATCATAACTTAGTGTTCATAATAGAAAGTTCAGTTCACTGCCGAAAGGTTGTGTTCACTCATGGGAAATTTAGTATTGGAAGTATTGTTCACTTCTTATTAACAGCATTTACAGTTCTCTCATTGGAATTAACTAGTTCATCGCGGAAACTTCTTATTCACTACTGGAACCTACTTATGTCATGTTATGTTTTTTAGCATCATTGTTCATGCGGTTACATCAGAGTCAATAGGAGTCAAACAAAATGACTAGACATGTACTTACAAATTCACTTAGGAGGAGCTCCTACTCTACAAACCAAGTCGATACCCTTAGCTATGTTTCTAAAGTTGACTCATAATGGGTGATTGATTCTAGAGATCCGTATCACATGTATGGGAATTAGGGTGTTCCAAATTCTTTCTAGCCTAAATAAGGTTTCTCACTCACCTATTTGTGTTAGAATTGAAATAGTTGGAGGGTGAGAATGTAATAAGTCAATAGTTCGAGGGTGTTATTGTAATAAGTGTAATCAAGTTGTTAGTTAGTTAGTTGGCCGTTATTTGGATTGTAAAGTTGTAAAATACCATTAATGAGAAGAGGAAGATAGCTTGGATTGTTTAATTTCTTCTTTCTCTCTAGAACTCACAATTTGAGCTAATAGTGGTATCAGAGCTTACTCTTCCTCAGAATCAAGCTCCGTCGGCACTCCGGCGACCACCACACTACTCCGATCAAGAAGATGGTGACCACGAGAAATCAGGATTTGGAGATGCTATCAAGGAGCATGAGAAATCGCTTCTGCGATTGGAATCAGCAGCTGAGAAGAACGAGAAGTCTTTTGAAGAATTGCGAGCAACAGCGGTGCGAAATGCAACGGCGGTAGAGAAGAACGGTGAGGAGATGGTCGGATTAAAGAGTTCTCTAGAAAGTGTGATTCGATCTTTGCAAGCGTTGAATCAAAGTGAAATTACTCATAATCATTAGCATAATTTACGTAAAATTGAATCCCATGATGATATGCATACTGATTCGACAGTTGAAAACCGGAATCACAGAAACAACAATCGATTCACCAAGATTTCCTAAATTCAATGGTGACGATGTAGAAGGGTGGATGTATAGATGCACACACTTCTTTCCGATCGATGAAATACCAGAGCATCTCAAGGTGAGATATGCAGCAGCTCATATTGAAAGAAGCTCAGCAATGGTATCAAGGTTTTGTTCAATCAAAGAACCTGCCAACGACTAAGATCAAGTGGGATGACTATAGCCGATTAATAACAGTTCGCTTTGCTAGAACAATGGTGGAAGATGCCATGGGTGCTTTGAAAGCTCTAACTCAAACATGATCATTGGAGGAATATTATGATGCCTTTGATGCGTTATTGAATAAGGTTACCTTGTGTGAAGAATACACTGTAAGTCTATTTGTACAGGGTCTTAGTAAGGAATTGATTCGTCATGTCCGCATGTTCAAACTAAAGACACTACATGATGCATATGTGTATGCTAAGATGCAAGATCAACACCTTAAGAACCTCAACCCAAACCACAAACCTTCCCTTCCTTTTACTCCTAAAACTACTACCACCACAACCACCATAAAACCTTTTTCTCCATCCTATACCCTGTCCAATGCCTCAAAAACACCCATCTTACCAACACCTACCACTACACAAAAGAATACCACCTCTACCTGAAGATTAAGTAGTAAGGAGTTTGATGAGAAGAGATCAAAAGGATAATGTTTCTAGTGCCTTGAGAAATTTACACCAGGTCATAAATGTTCTTCTAAGCAATTGTATTTATTTGAAATAGTTGAAGATGAGAATGCCATTACAATGCCTGATAATCCTTCCCAAGATCCCATGATGATAGCAGAAGCTTCAGCTGATCCTTTAATCTATCTTCATGCATTGACTGGTATCCCATCTTTCCCTACTATGTGTATTATTGGATGAATTGGTACCAGAGCATTGCATATCTTGATTGACTCTTGCTCCACACACAACTTTCTCAATGAAAAGTTGGCAGAGAAATTGCATGGTGCAATTACTATAATTGATGACATGAAAGTCACTCTTGCCGATGGAAATAAAATGTCATTTGTTAAGATGTGTCCCGACTTTCAATGGTTAATGCAGGATACCTGGTTTAAGGCGGATATGTTGATATCCCCTTAAGTAACTATGACATTATTTTGGGTGTACAATGGCTGCAGACACTCAATTACATCACATGGAACTTTAAACAGTTAACTATGCAGTTTTCGATGGGAGATAGAGTTTTCGAACTTAAAGGTGCAGAATCAAAGAATGTACAATTTTGTTTCATTGAGAGGATGACTTCATATATTGCTAATGAATCTTCCACTTATCAAGTTCAACTTTGTAGTATACGAGTTGACACTCCGGATCAGTTCCAACACGCCATAAAAATTCATAAGGTATTGATGGATCCTTCTTTGGTAGATTTGTTGGCTACCTATGATGATATTTTTCAGCTGCCTATTAAACTTCCTCCCAACCGAAGCTGTGATCATAAGATACAATTACAGGATGAGTCCATTACCTTGAATCAAAAGCCTTACCGCTATTATGGGATTCAAAAGGATGTTATTGGAAAGATGACTCAGGAGCTGTTAGATGCAGGGTGATAAGGAGAAGTACCGTGCTTTTTCCTATCCTGTGGTTTTAGTCAAGAAGAAGGACGGTTCTTGGCGTATGTGTATAGACTACCGCAGGTTAAACGAGGCCACAATGAAGAATAGATTACCTATCCCCTTAATTGAAGAACTCTTGGATGAGCTAAGGGTGCTTTAATATTTTCTAAGTTGGACCTGCGGTCTGGATATCATCATATTCGCATGCATGAGGATGATATACATAAGACCGCATTCCGCATTCACCAAGGACACTATGAATTCCTGGTCCTACCCTTTGGTCTCACCAACGCACCAGCAACTTTTCAAGCTTTAATGAATGCTACTTTTCAACCGGTCTTAAGAAGGTGTGCATTAGTATTCTTTGATGACATTCTTATCTACAGTTCCACTATGCATAACCATTTTAATGATCTTTGAGAAGTGCTAGATTTGATGCGTGCAAATTCCCTCAAGGCCAAGCAGTCCAAGTGTGTCTTCGGTGATACTGTAGTGGAGTACCTTGGACATATTATTTCTAAAGATGGTGTGGCAACTGACCCTGTCAAATTGGCTGCTATTTAGCAATGGCCTGTGCCCATTACTGTGAAACAGTTGTGGGGGTTTCTTGGCTTGCGGGGTATTATCAATGCTTTATCAAAGGCTTTGGGGTGATTGCCAAGCCACTTACTGAGCTGCTAAAGAAGAATGCTTTTCAATGGTCTAGTGAAGCTCAATCTTCTTTCAAAGCTCTTAAAACAGCCTTCAGCAACCCTCCGGTCTTAGCAATGCCTGATTTTTCAAAGCCTTTTGTATTGGAGAATGATGCTTCAGCCAAAGGGATTGGTGCAGTACTCATGCAGGATGCCCATCCTTTAGCTTTCATAAGTAAAGCATTCTTTATCCGACAGCATGCCTATTCAGTATTTGAGAAGGAGTTGTTGGCTATTATCATGTTAGTTAAACACTGCATCATTACCTAGCCTCTTCACACTTCATCATTCGTACCGATCAGAGCGAGTTACTACACCACTCCAACAAACTTGGTTATCAAAAATTTTAGGGTATGATTATGAGATTCAATACAAGGAAGGCACCGATAATCTTGTAGCCGATGCTTTATCTCGAGTCCAGGGTATGACAATATTCACTCTTACTCTTTCTACAATTAATCCATTACTATGGGATCGAATTCAGAAGGTGTGGGCTAATGATGTTACGACTAAAGATTTAATCACTCAAATTCATAATGGCAGACAATTCAAGAATATTACTTGGGATGACCAATGTTTAAGAAGAAAACACAAGTTATTAATTGGTCCTAATCTAAAGCAGGATTTACTCCGATTGATTCTCTTATCTTCTATAGGTGGCCATTCTGGTTTTAAACTAACCTTGTATCGACTTAAACAACTGTTTTACCAGAAGGGTTGTACTAAAGATGTCCGAGAATTTGTTAAGTCCTGCACTACCTGTCAACGAGCAAAGTATGAAGCTATGGCTATATCGGGTTTACTCCAACCTTTGCTAATTCCACAAGCTATTTTTCAGATATTTTGATGGATTTCATTTCAGGGCTTCCTAAAGTTCAAGGCAAATATACCATTTGGGTTATTGTTGACAGGCTTACCAAGTATGCCCATTTCTTGGTTTTAGCTCACCCATTTACAGCTGCTCAATTGGCTCAATTATTTCTCGATCATACTTTCAAACTACAAGGTTGCCCCAACACCATTGTCTCCGATCATGACCCACTGTTTCTCAGCACCTTCTGGCAGGAATTTATGTGCCTTTAGGGCATTTCTTTATCATTGTCTACAACTTATCACCCCCAAACTGATGGCCAGACGGAGGTTCTTAATTGGTGCTTGGAATCATACTTACGTTGCATGGTAATGGACACTCCCATGCAGTGGGTTAAATGGGTGTCATTGGCTGAGTAGTGGTATAACACCACTTATCATCTCCACTTCATGTTTCTTACATTCCGGATGACTCGAGGGTGGCCAATCTTGATGAGCTCTTCCGAGATTGTGAAGGTTTAATAGTCCAACTTAAAGCTAATTTGCAGAAAGCACAACAACACATGAAATGTCATGCTGACAAGAATCGGTCTGATCGTGAATTTGCTGCGGATGATTGGGTTTATGTGCGACTCCAGTCATATGTTCAATGCTCCCTTAAACTTCATCGCCATAGTAAGTTGGGTCATCATTTTTACGGGCATTTTTTGGTGATTACTAAGGTCGGTCGCACTGCTTATCGCTTAGATTTACCTCCGGATGCCCAAATTCATCGTACCTTCCATGTTTCCTTGCTAAAGGCAGCCCATGGTCAGTATGCCCCAGTTCTTCCACTCCCTACTACACCCCGTTTCCATTTGCAACCACGTGCAGTCATTGATTGCCGCTTGGGCAAGCGTGGATCCTGAGCTGAAGCTTAAATCTTGGTACATTGGCAAGGTCTTCCTGTGTCGGAAGCCACTTGGGAGTCTTTGTCTGACTTCAAGCTTCGTTTTCCCCATTTTGTTGTTTATTCTTAAGGACAATAATCTTTTATAGGGGGAATTATTGTTAGGATTGAAATAGTTGGAGGGTGAGAATGTAATAAGTCAATAGTTCGAGGGTATTATTGTAATAAGTGTAATCAAGTTGTTAGTTAGTTAGTTGGTCGTTATTTGGATTGTAAAGTTGTTAAATACCGTTAATGAGAATAGGAAGATAGCTTGGATTGTGTAATTTCTTCTTTCTTTCTAGAACTCACAATTTGAGCTAACAACTTGACTAGCCGATGGATCATCATGCTTTGTTTGTAGAATCATATCCATCAACAATTCCGAAAACCTAAACAAATCATACGTTCTTTTTGTTCCTAAATTTGCCAGTCGCATCTGTTTAGTCAGTCAAACTACTAAACAAAAATTGCTCTGTAACATTTATCCTATCGTATTATTGGAAAAATTAGGCATGAACTAGGTCATTAACACAAGTTTTGAATAAGGAGGTCTCTATTGTATGTCCTTGCTAATCCTACTACAACATATTTTATTCGAGTAACCAGAAGGCTCGTTATGCTATCCCACTATAACAATTCTGAGACAAATGCTACCAAATTTTCATGTTCTTTTCTATCTTCATCGTCAAACATGTAAGCTCGATACATATACCTCCTAGAAGTGTATAATAAAGTCAATACCTTGTTTGAGTTTTTGAACTATGATATATAGTTTGTCTTACCAAATCTCGCTTGCATAATCATGTTTCATTGTCATGTCCTTCATTGTGATGTCCCCCTAACAATTATGGGGGATGTTGTCTTTAGTCTTGTTTGAGAAAATGTATAATCTAAGTTGTCATTGGTGATAAAAACCTTTTTTTTCATATATTATTCCTTAAGAAACCCCTTTTCTACTCACACCTATAGTTTTTGTGTGTAGTGTATGTCCACGATCATGGTTCTTATCTCTGGTTCTTTACGAGTGTTAATGTCATCTTTCATAAAACACGCATATACTTTTCTAAGTCATTCACTCTAGATTCTAGCCACTCCTTATCATGCTTTACATGAGTTTCATACTATTCCCATGATTGCGTAATGTTAGTCTTCTGGTTTCTAACACCACATATCATGTTCATGCTACAAATAGCTTACTAGCACACTTTTCACTTTTACTTTTGCATATGCTTAACGACATAAGGACAAGATTAAAGAGACGCATGATTCGCAACCGGATAATGACCATCTCTGTATTTCCACTTTCTATGACCGAGTGGTGCGGACCCTTGCCGCATACTAATCATGATACACCCTAGCCATATACTACCCCCCTAATACACCTTCCTATGCTACCCGTCATACACTTTTTCCAAATACTATCCTCTATGAAATTCATATATGTATATGACCCATGTGGTGCATCATACATTAATTTACATATTACTTTTTCCAAGGAAACTAGACACCACAACTATTACCATGTTTGGAACTATGTTGCATATTCTCGCTTCTCACCTGAATCTCATGCCTGTACCACTACCCTAGATTTTTATTTGATTGTCATGGATGTGATGACGATCACTCACCCATGATGATGACAAGGTAGAAGATAAGATAGAGGCCTCTAGTCCAATCATCAATAGGATCTTGAGACCCTTCCTCATGGTAAGCGTATTGTTGGTAGTAGTTGCATGTTCAATATAAAACTCAACCCTGATGGTTCTTTGATATTTCCGAACTCCATACTAGTTGGTAAGGGTTATTATCAGGCTTATGATACTGATTTTTATTAGGTTTTATCCTTGATGCCCAAAATGTTGTTTGTTATTGAGTGTCAAATCTAATAAATAAATAATTAATAAACCTATGTGTCGCACCAAGAATAATATGAGGAGAAGTAATGTTTGTTAGCTCAGGGATATAAATTAATCAAGTTTATACCAAAATGATATAAGTGCTAGTAGACTTGTAATAAAAGCAAAGGAAAATGGGCGAATATATTTGAGAAAGTAAAACTAAAAAGCTTTATAAAAAGTTTAAAAAATCCAAAATGCTTACACAAACGCGTCAAAACAGAAATGGTATATTCTAAGTGTTTTGTGTTTTAGAATTCAAATTAAATTTAGTTTATTTATTTAATAGTATATATATTATTTATCATTTATTTATTTATTTTCATTTTTTTTTGTTTAAATGTGATTTTTTTTACTTTAAGCGGACCGTTCATATAAGCAGCTTTTAGCACGGCGTGTGACGTTTCCACTTCGTTTCTCAAACGAGCTTAAACAACCATTTAGAATTACAAAGGGAATGAGCACGACCATTCTAATTTCCTGTTAGACAAACCTTAAATTTCTATTTTTTATTTATTTATGTTTTGAATGTAGAGATAAAATAAAATAGCAAACTTAAAAATAAAAACATTGGTTGCTTCCCATCAGTGGCAGACCCAGAAATTTTTTTCTCCGGGGTCGAAGTTGAAAAATACACGGGGTCAATTGAAAAAAGTCAATACACGTTACATATAAAAAAAAATTTCTGCGGGGTCAGTTGACCCCTCCCCACCTATGATAAGTCCGCCACTGCTTCCCATGTAACGTCTTTCTTTAACTCTTTAGCTAGACTTAGGTAGGTGTTATTAAATCTGGTTCCTAAGAAATAAATGGAATAATTTTTTTTAGAAATTGGTATAAATGTTTTCCTAGCTTTCTTTCATGGTGTTATTAATGTTTGTTAGCTCAGGCTTATGATAATTTTTCGTTCTTCATACCTAGCTTTCTTTCCTGTGTTCATGAAAGTCAAGATTTCCATGAACTCCTCCCCAAGGTTGAACTTCTCAATAGTTTTTTTTGACACAACCACATAAATGTTTTTTTTAACACATGATCTTTGCAGTTGAAAGGTAGTCTCTCCTCTACTTGTTGGAATGTTTCAATGATCTTTTTTTCTTTTCTTTTCGTGTTTATGCTTCGTCGATGTTTGGGGAACAGAGGGGGAGGGGTGATTTGTACTTTGCATTTAGTTAGTTTTAGTACGTCATTTTACCTACAATAATTTCTTCTAACTTTTAATCCTTCTTCTGAACAATAATTTCTTTTTTTAACATGATTTTCTTGCATACTCGGGCATTCATAATTCTCTACACTTCTCAAGGTAGTGATACCAATTTGTGCTTTAGGTTCATCTCTATTTATGCGGGTGATATACCTTGAGACTCCATCTTGATTACCGAACTACCAATTTAAGCCTTTTGTTGATCTAACTTTATAATGCTAGTTTTGATCTCTTGCTATAATGATTTTGAGCTAGTGGCTAAAGTTTTCATAATATCTTTCAACGACATTCCTGTGCTACCCATTTGTTGTTCAGTGGGTTATAGTTGTTATTTTCAAGATTGAATATTTTTTTGATTTATCAATTTAAAGGGGTACGTCCCGACTGATATTATAGAGGATTTATCTAGATCAGATTGCATAGGTACTACTCATATGGTTATAAGTTCTATGCCCAATAGCCTTCGACGTTTTTCCTTGTTCCATATCCTTTTGTAACATGTCATGTCTTTAACCTTGGTAAGTCGCATGACCACTTTTGTTACTTCAGCAAATTAGGTCTAAATACTAAGGGTGCTTACTTCTTCGACTACCCGTGGTATGTTAAAATACCATTCTTCTTCTTTTGTTGATTGAAATATATCCTTAGCTATGAAGGTTATCGAGGTTCTAATTTGAGCTGGTTTTGATAAAGTAAAGTACCTTCACCCAGGGGCGTCTCAACGTTTTTATAGGTCTAAAGCAAAAATGAAATCGGAGGTCTTTTAAACTTTATCTTTAAAAACTCTCATGTTTTGAAGTACAACCACGAGTTGATTTATGATTCCTAAAGCAATTTATTCAAAACAAATCCTAATTGATTCAATGTTTCCACTCTAATAAAATGATAAATGAGGCTGTTACGTGGTCAATACTATATTAATTATCATCAAACTTTTTCTGCTTCTCTCTTATATTAAATAACTACATTAATTACTAATAATATTATTTATTTATTTTTATATTATAATTAGTTTTTTAATAAATTAAGAAAGAGAACTTTTTATTAATGTCATTTCTATAGAGATCGTTTTTATAAAATATTATTTTCTAAAAAAGCAAACTATTTTTACTTAATATTTTAAAATTTGTTTTTAGAGTAAATTTTTTATAAACAAAAAATAATTAAAATAGGGAGTTATAGTAAGAAAATTTTTAAAAATAAAAATTTTTAGAGGTTATTTTAAAACAAAATATTTAATTTTTCTTTGAAAAAAATTAAAAGTTTATATTATTGTTTTATTATTTATAGTTGTTACTTATACATAATTTCAATCATATCATTTCTTAGTCTATGGTTTATAATTAATTATTTTTATTATATTTAATATTTTATTTCTTCAACCCTTGTAATACATGGGTTTACTAAAACTAGTGATTTTATATTCAAATAAACTGCAACAAGTAAAATGCTAAAATAAATAAACAATTAGTAATTTGAAAATCAAATAAAAAAGAAGCATAAACAAGACTAAAACAAATTTAGAACAATTAGCTATTAACAACTTGTGCTTAGACAAAGAATTAAAGAAAAACAATTAGCAATACATTAAGCAATTTACCTTATTTAGAAAAATAATCAATCAATCAGAAAACCCTGAGTCTGTTACTCCACAAGATGTCCAGATGAAATCTAAGTTTAAAGGCTTCTTAATTGCAACAAATTCAAAGAAGCAAATCGTGATTCCAACCGGGTGAAATTAGAGAAGCAAACTAATATTAGGGGGTTCTTATTCATGAATCCAGTGAAGAGATCAAAGTTCTAGCTGTCTAGGTTTGCTTAGGGCAAGCAAAATCATAGGAAAATGATGAAATTGAAGGTGCGCAGTTGTTCATCTTAACCTTCTGGCTTTGTTCGTCTCTTCGTTTCAACTCCCCTCCCCCCGATCCCCTAATCAGGAATTGACCAATAGCCTGTGTTGAAAATCTACGACCCGCCGACCTAAGTTTTCTTCTTTCTCATTCATTCTTTCTTCTTTTTTTATTTTTTATTTTAGTTTATTTTGGGCTTAGACTGAGAATGGGCTATACAATAAAATTTGTTTTTTGGTGGTCTATTAGAATGGGTGGGCCTAAAGCCCTAGCTTATTTTTTTAAGCTGTTGGGTCGCCCTTGTCTCAAGTAGATGCATCAATCAAACACCTTTCAAATGGTGCTAATCTTCAATAAAAGTATTGAAGGAGCTAAACCTCGGATATACCGTGTCTTGGGCATCAAGCGTACAAGTTTTAGAATCTCTCCCGATAAGAGTGTAAATTTAGCTTACCCTTTTGATTGTTTAATCTCGATTATCTCTTTGCGTAATAATCAGACTGTCCTTCCAGAAAGTACATGTTGAAGATTAACCTTGTAGCTCACTTAATTTGTATGGTCACCGACCCCGATGGTAGGTAAGATAACAATTTTTTAGCCGAGTCTTGCATACAGGGCAAAGCCCTTAGCTTGATGTGATATTCAATTAAATTTTGATGGCTTAATTCAAAAACATACAACATGAATCTCCTTTAGGAACTTATATGGGTCTTCTCTGTTGAGATCTTGGTAAAGAGGTTACAAACGAATGAGTCTGGATTTGAGTGTAAAGTTCTCCATAACAGGGTAATTGATGCAAAGCGATTGCTTTGTGACATCATTAGTTGCCCACTCGTTTACAATTTGTTCGGTAGCCATCGTAATGATAGAATGATGTAGTTGTAATAAGAGATATTGTAATAAAACAACTAAATTTATCGTTTGCTAGTGCCGTACACATTTGTAACGTGTTGAATCCACCAAATAAATGATATCATAAACCTATGTGGCACAATAAGAGCAAGGTTCGTGTCCTCAGAGATATATATTAAAAAATTTATACCAAAATGATTTAGAGGCTGTTTGTTTTCGTTTGACCCGCTGACTGTTTGATGTTGCTGATATCGTGTCTAACCGGGTCTTGGTCGGCTGACCCGGACCAACGTTTCAAAAGCTCTGACCCACCCTCCGTCTCCTCCACGACCGGCGCCGCTCCACCGGTGACCCTCTCCTCGGTGACCGTCTCCTCGGCAACCATCACCTCCACCGGCGACCTTCTCCCTCCACGAGCACCTCTCCTCCGCGACCCCTCTCTTTCGTGACCCCCTCTCCTCCGTGACCCTCTCCCTCCGGTCCTCTTTCGTAGCATACCTTCGCAGAAGGTATGCGTGTGGGAGGAGTTTTCGATCGGTGGTGGGTGTGGCTGGTGGGGTATGTGAGAATTGAAAACTGAGATGATTTATGGGTATGTGACAATTGAGATGATGCACTAAAATACATATTGGGGTGTTCATTAGATCTTTTGGTTTAGCGGTTTTGGTTATTCGGGTTATTTGAGCTTTGATAAGAACTTTGTGGCAATATGGTTATTTTTTATAATTCAGCAGAGTTAGTCAGATACTGAATCAAACAACTAAGTTTCAGTCAAATGCAGAACTAGTCAGAACTTCTAACTATGTCTGATTCAGTCAGATCTTACTGAAATGAAACAGCCCATTAATTGCATTTCACTTGTTATGAAAAAAAAAGTAACATGGGGGATATTTAATAAAGAAAATTGAAACTAAAACGCTTTATAGAAACAAAGAAAATTCTAGCACACTAACACGATCTTTGCAATGAAAACCTTATGCGACTGTTTTATCGTTTCGTCGGAAAAAACATAAGAAAAAGGTTCAAATACAAAGTGTATTTTTGCTATAAAGTGTGAGAAGACACAATGAGTCAAAAAAAGACATAAAAATTATATCTCACAATCTAAATTAAATTTCAAAAAAGTAATTTGAAGCTTTTGTTCCCTGAGTCGTCCTCACTAAGAAAAAAATAACCGAAAAATTAAAAAAATAAAAAAAAATTAATTTTTTTTATAAAAGACACAATGACGTCATTGTGTCAATATAAAAGACACAATGACGCATTGTGTCATATAAAGAATAAAGTTTATTTTTTTCTTTTTAATTATGGAAAGAATTACTAAAAAATTGTTAACTAAATTGTAAAGTAAACTCAAGTATTAAAAACTAATTCAACACTATCGTAATTTTTTGATATGATTTGACTTACGATCATTAACAATTATATGGTGCAAGGATCCTTTATTTAAATGGTTTTACATCGATACTAGATGATACTATTAAATTAGATGCTATGATTATATAGCAACATTAAGTTCATAGATAAACTTAAACAGTTATTTGTTCATTTTATTAATATTAAAATCATATTAACGTTTTACAACATTTAGAATTTATCAAAATAATTAACAAAATGGTCAAATTTAATAAAAAACTAATATTTACCCAAAGAATATCGATGTTAGAAATTAATAACCAGACAAACAAACCATTATAATAATCGGGTCTTATAAACTTTCAATTAAGTCTTCTAATCAACCAAAAAATCTAAATCCTAATATTGAAAAACTGAAACTGATTTAGCCGAATATGACAGATAAATCAATCAAACTAAAATAAACTAAAACTAAAACTAAAAGAAAACAATCAAACTCGCCAACTTTGAAAGAAATGGAATTGTGTCTTCAAATGAAAAACTAAAAAGGAAAACATCGTCGACTTTAGTGGAGGAGAAAAAGATGATCCTCAATTTTTTTTCTTTCTTTCTTAAATAGATAAATTAGGAATCTACACAAACTTTGACTTATCTAGCTATCAACTTTGACTTTATCTAACTTAATATTTTTGACTTTTGAAATAAAGCCGAAACCCAACCTTATCTTCAATTAGATTTAGTAAACCCGTGTATTATACGAGTTTAATAAATAAAATAACAAATATAATAAAAAATTATTAATCATAAAAAGATATTTTAAGATAAAATACGATTGAAATTAAGTATAAGTAAGGACTATAAGTTATAAAATAATGATATCAACTATTAAGCTTCTGTTTTTTCCAAAAAAAAAAAGAAAACATTTTATTTAAAAACAAACCGTTTTAAAAAATATCATTGTTAAAACTTTTATTATGATAACTCTCAATTTAATTATTTTTGGTTTATAAAAAAATACTTTTTAAAAACATCAATTTTACTATATTTCGTATTTAAAAAAATGACGTTTTAGAGAAAATACATATAATAAAAAAATTATTTAGAAATAATATTAATAAAAAAGATATATTTCTTCATTTATTAAAAAGCTATTGTTAATCTAAAAATAAGTTAATTAATATTATTAGTAATTAATATAATTATTTAATAGAAGAGAAAAGTGAGAAAATTTTGACGATAAAAAATGTGGTGTTGCCACGTATCCCCTTTAGTTACCATTTTATTAGAGTACGTAAATGTTCAATCAAAGTTTTCTCAATTATCATGTTCACTTCTGCAACCGTCTTGTACTTAAAAATGCATAAAAACATCGGGTTGGTCTGTATATACCCCCCTTCCTACTTGTCATACATCCTACCTAGAAAAAATAGTTTTAAATTTTTTCATATTCCTCCCTTGTACAACTATTGTTTTAGAAAAAAAACTTCCGTATTACCTATTTTATCTTTACATACGAATTAAATTAAATGAATGTTTCAAGTCTAAAACAATAAATCTAATTCTTTTTGTTAATTTTAGCAGTTCATGCTATATAATGAAAAAAGTTAAAATACAAAGTGTATTTTTGCTACAAAGTGTGAGAAGACACAATGAGTTAAAAAAAGACACAATGAGTCAAAAAAAGACACAATGAGTCAAAAAATACACAAAAAAATATATCTCATAATCAAAATCGAATTTCAAAAAAGTAATTCGGAGCTTTTGTTCCCTTAGTCGTCCTCATATAATGCCACAATGGAAAAAAATTTATTTATTTTTTATTTTTTTCTGAAAGAAGACAACGAGATGAACAAAGGCTCCGAAGTGTTTTTTAAAAATTCGATTTAGATTGTGAGATAAATTTTTTTATGACTTTTTTAGCCTCATTGTGTCTTCTCACACTTTGTAGCAAAAATACACTTTATAGAATAACCTCACTCCTATATAATTATATTAAGTTACAACTACACCTGAATAAGTTTATTAATACAAAGGTATGAGCTTGCTTGACTAACTTGAATGAAGACTTGTTAGTTTTTAATGGAGATATTTCATTCTGTTGTTGCTCTTGTTCGCTAGTCGATATAAAAAGGATCTGTAATGTCTTTATTGATAAGTTCAACAATATAAATATATTTTTCTATTTTTAGTTAGTAGATATAAATGAATTTGAATCCTTAAACAAACTAAATTTAATAGTTATATGGAATTCAATTGTTAAAATAATTTACAATATTGCAGTTTGATAAAGTCTATTTATTAAAATGAAGATATCGAAACACTTGCTTAATATATAAAGTTAAATTACGGACATGGCTTGAAATTCGATCCGCATTTAAAACGAAATTAATTAAAAATATTATATTAACAAAGATGTAGTTTAGCTAGAAAAATATTACAAGTCATGTCTAGAGTTAAAAAAATGAATTATTTCTCATTAGAAAAAAAAAATAAAATGATATGAAAATTTATTATTTATTACCAGAATAAAAGTCAAAACGGATAAAATGAAAGCAAAAGGGTCGAGTTATATTTCTTTAAGAACTCAAGAACGAATTATAACAAGTAAAAATGAGATAAAATGAGGTATGTATAGCAACACTCAAAACATTCTATAGTAACTCAAAACATTCTATAGTAGATTCCGTTCTATCAAAACACATGTTGCCCAAAATAATTGATATATAGATGTTATAAACGCATAACATGCGGTACAAATTGAGTGTTAAAATATATAGATGTTATAAACGCATAACATGTGGTACAAATTGAGTGTTAAACTACTATAAATCATGTCTAAAAATGCATTAATAGTTCATTTGTACTTTTCTCAGTGCCATTTATCATTAGTCGCTTCACTAGTCTGATGTCAAGTACTTCTTTCTTAGTAATGTTCTTAAGGTCATAAGGGTAGAGGCTTAAAAGCCCGTACGTAAATTCTGTTGTAGTTTATATGGCCTTGTGAGGAAAGAGGCTTAAAAGTATGCAAATGTGTTTTTAGTGCCATTTATCATTAGTCGCAGTTTATGTCTTTAAGCATATTGAGGTCATTAATTGTCATCTAATAAGGAATCAAGTAGTACGAAGTCAAATAGACCCTCCAAGTAATTCATGTTAAAATGGGCTATGAGCTTGAAGAAATCCTCACATTACCTCTCTGAAAGCTCAAAATATCTAATAAGGAATCAAGTAGTACGAAGTCAGATAGGCCCTCCACGTATTCTACCGATTCATGTTAAAATGAGCTTGAAGAAATCCTCACATGACCTCTCTGAAAGCCCAAATAGATTTATATTTGTATCATGTTAGGCCTGATTAACATTTACGCTCAAACTTGATAAGAAGGGTTAGATCTAGTAATTAATATTGTATATTTAACAGTTGGTTGTATATTACCCATGGATCAAAAAATGTTTTTCTAGGGTTTGATTTACGTATATATATTGAGGGGTTCCCATCCATAGTAATTATTCGGAAACTTTCTTATTCTAATTACGCTTATCAGTAGCATGAATTGAAAATGTAATATCTACAAAATTGTAATTTATTTTAAGCTCCTAATCATAATCATACTCACACTCATAATCATAATTATATAATCTTTTAGGGTGTATTGGAAGATGGAAGAGAAATAGCTGTGAAACGTCTCTCTAAATCATCCCAACAAGGGCTTGATGAGTTTAAAAACGAAGTCAGCTATATTGCAAAACTTCAGCATCGGAATCTTGTGAAGCTTCTTGGATATTGCATTCACAAAAGTGAATTGATTTTGATTTATGAATACATGCCTAACAAAAGCTTGGACTTTTTTATCTTTGGTATGATGCACTATCCATGATTTCACATGTTATCCCACTTTTAAACTCTATATAGTAAGACATGACATAGTAGTAACCTTTTGGCAGATGAAACTAAAAGTTTATTGCTTGACTGGCCTCAACGATTGAATATAATACATGGTATGGCTCGTGGTATACTCTATCTGCATCAAGATTCCCGCTTTCAAATTATTCATAGAGATCTGAAGGCGGGTAATATATTGTTGGACAATGACATGAATCCAAAAATATCCGACTTCGGCCTTGCTAGAAACTTTGTAGGACATGATACGAGTGCTAAGACAAAAAATGTGGTTGGAACATAGTAAGTATCATCCTAACTTAAATACTTTATTACTAAAAGGAGGAGATCCAAAGTGAAACTCTAATTCTAACCGGTAAGTCTATTTTGTTTAAACTTGATGTAGTGGCTACATTTCCCCGGAGTATGCAGTACACGGGCGTTTCTCGGTCAAATCAGATGTATTCAGTTTTGGTGTTCTAGTGTTGGAGATAATAAGCGGGAAGAAAAATAGAGAATTCTCTCATGGAGAACACAATGATAACCTTCTTGGACATGTAAGTTTAATTGTAAGACTAAATCCCAATGTTTTCGCAACCGATCGAATGGTGAACCGGCCACCTTACCGGTCGACTAGTCACACCGGTTGGACAAGATTTAAGAACTGAATAACATTATAATTATATATATAGGGTTACAATCTTTACAGAACTATTTTTTACAAAACTAGAAGAACATTTATTACACATATATAAATTTAGGCTTGTGATATTTAGCTATTTTGCATAATTTATTATTTATTTTTGATACACACATATTTAAAATAAGTAAACTATAATTATGATGTATGTATATAAATATTTTACATGTGAATTTTATAATTATATATAAAACTCAACAATAATATTACGCCTAACACTCCTATTTATCGTCCGATCCACCCGTTAAACCCATTAAAAGGCAAAACTAAAATAGAAAATAAGAAATCAAAATATGCGGTGCAGGCCAGATCCCGGTCCAAGCATCGAATCGTTCCAAATTGACCAGATGTTTGGCTACAAAACTAATTGGGGTGGATCGGTCGGACAGACCATTCCGATCCGAATAAAAAAAAACACTGCTAATATTAATATCTTCACTAGAATCTTCTCTGTAAATATGTGTTTTTGTTTGAATAGGCGTGGAGACTCTATAAAGAAGGCATGTCTATTGAATTAATGTGTAAATCTTTACATGCCTCATGTGTTGTCTCTGAAGTACTAAGATCGATACATGTTGCACTGTTGTGCGTACAGCACCATGCTGAAGATAGACCGACCATGTTTTCAGTGGTTCTAATGCTAGTCAGTGAAGGCGTGTTGCCTCATCCTAAACAACCTGCATTTTTCACAGGAGATAGCAACATAGAACTTCAATCTGTGTCATCAGTCGATGAAAATATGATAACACAGGTGTATGCTCGCTAGTAAGAACACTGATATGCTAGAAATACATGTAATTTCTTTCTCGTTTTCTCCCTCTGGTGGCTTGTGGACAAAGCTTTCTTCTATTTAGTTTCCATGTTAACTTTACATGGTATTGTAGCCTGTGAAGCCTATGTATACTATCAAATTATTAATTCAAACCGAGTAATTAAATTACAATATAAGCTTTTCACTAAATTGCATTCCTTTTTCTATCATTTGTTAACTACCCGTATAAGAAATTACACCTATGGTGACGACACCAATAGTGACGACAGGGTCTTGTCGCGATTTTTTTTAAAATGGTATGTTTTAAAAAAAACGTGGAAAATGGTAAGGAATTTTGAAAAAAGAGGAAAATGGTCTTACCGCCAGTAGCAATGGTGGTTCCTTCACTGCCATTTTCTCCTATCAGAAACCACGCGCTGACAATGGCGGTTCCTGGTTTTTCCGACCATCTCCTCCGACCAAGCTCCTCCCGCCGTCCACTAACACCACTAACGGTGTTAAAAAATGGTAAAGAAGGAACCACCGGTAGCAGCGACGGTTCCTCCTTTGGTGGTGATGGGGTATCTTGGATGTTTCATCAAAGAAGGAACCGCTCTTAGCAGGAGCGGCTCTTTCTTTTACAACTACCTGCAACTTCCTACCCTAATCCGTACAAAACTAATACGTTAAAAATAGATTTTTTTGCTAACTTAATTCTTAAATATTGAATATGTTAAATTTACTGATCCAAATAGAACTACGTAATGTTTATGTAATGAAATTTAAGGTTCCTTAATCGGCTTTACGGATAATGAGATACCCAAGATCAAAGTTGGTTGTTTGGATTTTTAATACTAAAACATATCCCTAAGTTTATTAATACTCAAACACGAAATACATGTGACATAAACTATTGAAACATGACATATAAGATGCAATACAAAATACAAATTTAAGCATCGTGATAAAAAGGTGTCGCACATAATGTGTACTTTATTAAAATGTTGTTGTGTATTTTATTAAAATATTTTGTATTTTATTAAAATAGTTATATTTTTACTTATCTTATACTTTTAAAGGTTATACTCATTATGCTGAATTTGTAAGGACCCGTTCCCAGGCACCTCACAGTTGTAAGGCCCTGTTCCCCGTACCTTTTCTTATCGAATGTGTTTAAAGATTTAATTATAATTATTATAGGTGTTCGATCGTTCGTTGCTCGCATTTCTTGAAGCGTTTTGTTCGCTTTATTTTCTAATTATTTCAAGGTGAGTTTCATAGCCCCATTTTCATTACAATTTTATAAATCTTTGGGGGAAAAGTATGCTCACTCTTTTCAGCTGTGAACTCAATTTATTTTGGATTAACGTGTTACTGTTTACAAGCTTTATCTTATGCATGAGTTTCTGTGTGGTCCTTTAATCACAACTATTTAACTCCGGTGTTGGAGCCGACGGACATGTATTGATAGTATTATTGGGTTGACACCCCCACCCATGTGTGTTAGTATACTAGTTGAGACTGACTATGGTTATGATCAACCCCTGGGTGAATATGTTCCAACAATTTTTGTGTGGTTCGTCATAGGTTTGGTTCTGATGTTCATGTCATATTACTTGTGATAAACTATATACACTTATGATCCATAAACTCATACATAGCAACAAGTTTTCAATTTATGTTTAAACCTATGAACTCACTAACCATGTGTTGACTTTTGAGTATATCTTTTCAGGTGATAACAATCAAAGGGGATAGCTATAGTCAATGTCTTAGCAGAGACTCTAAGGATTTCAGTAGATCTGTATTAGTGTTTTAACTATCATTTGAACTCGTTTATGATTACTATGTTGAACATTTATATTTGTTGGATTTTACATTGGATTTGATATTGATTAATCGATAGACTATGCCAGTCATGTAACTCACTAGCCACGACACAAGTCACCATCGTGTCAAGTGACGTCATGACACGTGGATCTTTGCATTTATTATGTCTTTGTAAACTAACCAGGTGTTATGATGATCCGGTCGTTACATCCTCGTGTTTTTGCTATAAGCGGGGGTGTGACACTACTATGGTAAGCTCCCTTCGAGCGGCCTATCACACAAAACCTTCTACTCTCTCACCCTCAAAGCACTTTTACAAAATGAAACACACATAATGAAATAAAAGGAAAAAACATCTATTTATACTCACTAAATGTTCTCTCATGACAACATGAGGTTGTCGCGTGACAACTTCAAGTTCTCGCGCGATAAGATCTTCATCAACATTTTGTATTTCTCGCATCCTTGCAATTCTCGCATGATTTGAGTTTTTGCTTTTTACTTGATATTGTAATCCATATAAGCTAGATCCTTACAGATCATCGAGCCAAGATGTATAAAGGGTCTTATCAAAAGACTAATAATAAGATTAAAGGCTGCAACTGTTAATAAGGAAAGCAAGAATAAGCATACAAATTTTTTCAAGGTAGATGTGAATAAAGCTTGAGCAAATTCCATTAAGTCGCCCTAATCTATTAGGTGTGTATGGATAAGAAATATGATATGTAATTTATAATTTAGAAAGAAACTGAACTATCAAGCCTCGTGTCACATCCCGGCGTAAGCGTGAAAAATGCTGGTTGGGTGTGACTTGCTTGATCAGAGTGCATTAATTATAGTGGAGTAAACACAATATTCATACTTACACAATAATCATCAAACAAGACATGCATTTATTCATATCAGCCGAGATTACATCATATAACATAGTTATCCAAAATTTGATATAATCTTTTACAACACTTGTTAAACTATAGCATGTCTTCAGAGGCGATGAAAGTGCACGTCCACATACACGATGTAGTCTACAATGTTGACAGTTATGGTCACACAAACTTTTCCAACTACCTCGCCCCAACCATTATGGACATCAACACTAAAATCAAACGTGTTAGGCATCATTTCCTTAAAAAAACATACTCAAAATAGTCAACAAAAAGTTGGTGAGATCATAGGTTTATATCTAGACAAAATATTTTGTTGATGCACCAATTACAACCAATCCTGTTCACATACATAATCATACTATCACGAAATAATTCACAAAATCAGATAATATTACATCTCAA
>BJCO01000682.1:0-18301 GCA_018326465.1 Flaveria floridana | reverse complement strand
ATTTCCAACTTATAAAATGGAAAGAATAAAAAAGTAGCAAACAAAATAAATATATAAAAAAAAGAAAAAATTTGTTATTTGGTTTATTCGGATTATTCGGATAAATTCGGATTATTCGGATATATCCGGATCCGATCCGAATTGAATTCGGATAGATTCGGATCGGATAGAAAAATCCTTATTCGGATCGGATCGGATTTCGGATAGGGTCCTAAAATTTTCAAATCCGAATAATCCGATCCGAATAATCCGAATAATCCGTTATCCGATCCGATGAACACCCCTAGCAAGAAATCTAGTAGACCAGTTAACCAACATATATAAGAATATAACCTGTTTAGTCCAATTACAACTTGTCAACTCGTTTTCACTAGCCAACCCGTTACCCCATAGACCCGTGTAGATAAATGGATTAAGGTTTACATGCTTTTAGGTGTTCGGATTAGGGTTGATGTATTTTGAGATGAATTAAAAACCTGGTTTTTTGTCTCTAACCTGCCAATCAGACACGATTGCCACCCCTATGAGGCTACGACTGCACATCTATGGCATTTAGTAAGCATTTTCAAGTATATATGTATATCTGAATTTGCACCTAAGCTAATACATACACACATATCTTTGCGGATTTTTTTGCCTCATTCCATGTTTTCTTTTAAAAGTAAAATAACAAGCAAATCGAGTCGATCAGGTGCAATTGAAAATCAAGTAGACCAGCAAACCAACATATACAGTGATATGAACCTGAGAAGTGCTGAACCATTTGCCTCCTTTCCATTCCATATGCGGCCTGACTCTTGAGTAAATAAATTCTCTCTCCTTTTTCGCATTTTTAAAGAATACATTATACCTATTATCAGCAAGTTCTTTAGTAATTACTCCGCTCCACCAGCCAAAATCATAATAAGCATCCACCTTCTCCAACAAAACAAAATTCTTATCCCTGAGATAAGGCGGACACGGCCGAATGTGATGAAAATCTACTGTAACTTTACGAAGAATCGCCTCGTCACCAGCTCCCGGCTGCTGATACTCAACTAGAAACGTAGAGTTGCCTAAGCTCTTTAGTACAGTTGCAGGAAACCAACCGTCTCGCAAACTTTCACTCTCAAAAGACACCTCTACTTTTTTGCCGACAGTGAACATCCATCCTGCTGTTACCTTTCCATAAATTTGTGCCAAAAAACATAAAATCAGAAGCATTAACAGTCAACAAATACAATCCCAAATTACAAAACTTTATCACCAATATCAAAATGAAAGCATGCATAAACCTCACATATTATTAACCAACTCACACGGAATTGACACGATTACACGAGTCGATCTAGCAACAACGTAAAATCAAACCCTAATTACTCCCAACTTCCCAAACAACAAACCATAAAACAGCTCAAAAGTTGAAGAACAAACCTGCTTCTGTGGTTGAAACCATCTGCCACCGACCCACTTCTTATGAATCCGCAAATCCGAACACCTAAATTGAACTTCACCAGGAGGATTCTGAAACGTAACGCCAAAATTCGAATCGTCAACGACAGTTGTAATAACGCCGGTGCACCACCCGTCTCTATAAAACGCGTCAACGAGATCGTTAAGCTGAAAATTAGGGGGGTTAGTATCAGCAACAGGTGAAGGTCTAACGTAAGCGATGTTAGCGTATTCCCTCAATCGACTCGAAGAACCATCGCCCGACAGAAGATTGTGGTATTCGATGTACACTAAGTTGTTGCGATTTGGGGCGGAGGTTGACGGAGGAGGGTGGATCACGGTGGCGACGTACCAAACGCCGGTGAGACCGTCGTCGTTAGAGGAGACTTCAACCTGAGAGCCTTTGGTGAGGAAGGAGAGTGTGTTAGAGTGGTGGTGTGGTTCATCCATGGTGGTGATTAGGGCATTTGTTGTCCCCAATTTCAAATTTCAGAAACCCTAGCATTTTGCGGTTCGTGATTATTTTAGAATCATATGGTTAAACAGCACCCAAGTTGTATTACTCATGTGTCTTAACCTGCAAAACAATGTTTATTGATCGTGCTATGTTATTAATGTTGTATTTGTGTTTATGGTTTTATAAAGTATATAATTAAAAAAACTATTAAAGGTTCTGTACATAGCGAACAAGGAGCGCTTGCTAATAATAATGATATGAATACAAATAAGACTTTAAACACCACTAGTTAAAGAGACTTTAAACATATGAGGTGTTAAGCTTTTAACGGATTCCAAACATAACTTTGCATATAATATTGCATCAATAAAGGCCTAAACACTAGTTAACCATTAAGCAAATTGTGCAAAAGCTTTTGATTCTGTGATTTGTGTTAGTTTCAGTTTTAATTTACCGGTTGATTTAAATGGGCTTAGTGAAATGATTTTTTTCTACATGACACGTAGGTGACATTTTAACTAACAACAACTACACATGGTATAAGAACGAAAGGGAATTTAAAAAAGAACAGAGTTAAATTCTTGATCATGAGATAGATTAGAAATTTAAGAAGTTTAAAAATTAGGATTAGATGAGTGTATAAGTTGTCTTTTTGAGTAACATAATTAGAAAATCTTTCTTTGTAAATACATTTTATATTTAACTATTGACAAGGATAAAAACTCAAGAATTTAACAATATAATTATAATATGAAATTTTAATTAGATATTAAAAGGTATGTGATTGGTATTTTAATACCAAGAGGGGGCTGTTTGGTTTATAGAATATTTTGCAAAGGAATTGAAATTGAAATCGGAATTGAAATCTTATTAAAATTGATAACTTGTTTAGTTGGTTAATTTTGAGTGAAATTGGAATGATAATTTTGAATTATCAATGGGTAAGTGGAAGTAATACGAATTCAAATGAATGTGAGAAAATTTTTCAATTTCAATTTATTATCCGCTGACTAACCAAACAAGATTTTAGATGAGAAATTTTTCAATTCCAATTCCAACATTTAAGAATTTTGTGAACCAAACAACGTCTAAGAATAATATACTTTTAGTATTAATTAGTGACGAATAATCCCAATGATTAATAGACAACCAATATGATTTTACTTATTATTTCATATGTGATAAATACATATAATTACAACATGAAACTAGTCATGATCCCGCCTTCTTATGTGGAGAGTTCGCACAACACCATTCACATGAATAATCATATAAACCAACAGACATATCAATATTTTGATTTTAGATATTTGATATGTATAGATCATTGTCGTTGATGACAACACCATCTATGCATGATGATTACTCATTGTGTGGTTTTAATTAAGTTATGAATTAGTGTCACTGGATGTCTTAACTTCATGTTTTAAATAGGAAAATTAAGTATTGTATTGTCAACCTTCACGCACGCCATAATTTGATGTCCACAGTAATAGACTGACAAGATTGAAGTATGATAAATGAGCAAAGGATAGATATGCTACAACGGTTTCATTAACCTCATGGCTATACATGAAATTCTTTTTCAACATAACTAGTTTTGATGTATAAACATGTTATGTGTTAGAAAAAAGAATCTACTTTCATGATTCTCTTATAAAAAACGACCTTTCATGCATTGTTTTAAGGGGCGGGCCAACAGACATAACAGAATCGGCTAGAATACCAAACCGCCCTACAATGTGTTTTTGGTCTTGAACAAACCGAGTTTAACCATAAACTATTAGTCCATCTGAACCTGACTAAGGAGTTGAGATGTATGTTCAAGTTATATAGGATCAGTACCAAGTTAGACACAAAGTAAACAATTTACAACTGAGGTGAACCATCAGAAGATGCGCGATCAGTTCCAAAGACAAATTCACCTTTCTGCCACTGCATTAGTTACAACCGTCTTGAGCCATCGGGACAATGCAATCAAGAACGGCGTGTAGGCAAAATAACAACAGAGTGTCCAAGTTACTAGACCCTGTATCATGATCAAAGAAGCAAATATCCTCAGCAAAACAATAACACATGTAGTTATAGTTACAACTATTAATAACTACCTGGCCCAATATCTCAATATTTGCCTGAGGATAATACCACAAGTGGAACCATCTGTAAACAAACCACCATGACCATAAATATATTGGTTCTTATAACGAATGTTACGTGAAGGAGATCGTCAACGTTGCTTACTTCATTACAGGAACCTCGACAAGCGGGCACACAAGACCAACTATACAAGCCAATGCAAACCCGAGGCTAGACCGGTCTAGAGCTAACCAAATTAACTCAGCACCAGCAAACAATATGTAGGCTTCTATATTATCTTCAACTCCAGCTTTGTACAGCTCAGCACTTAAATCCAAAAACACCACTAACGCTCTGTGGACACAACATGTATGCTCACATCAACAAAGTCCTAAAATAAACAATGTGTGTTTGGAATTTGCTTCTAAAAACAACTTATTGACTTATTGATTTTTTTAAAAAAGTTAATAAGTTAGAGGATGTTTGGGATTGCTTTTTTTAAACTACTTTTGACTTTTGGAGGGGTGAAAAGATCAAAATGTCCCTCCAAAAATCACAAGAAGTTAAAAAAAATCACCACAAATTAAAAATTTTAACTTATGGTATGGTGACTTTTGGAGGGGCATTTTGGTCTTTTCACCCCTCCAAAAATCAAAAATAGTTTAAAAAAAACAATCTCAAACAGCCCTTTAGTATAAAGTAACCTATTAATTTATTTCACTCGCAACCAAACAACTCACAAAAGGGAAGCAAGAACTTTGGGGAAACCATCATCAGGAGAAGTGGGTGAAAACTTCTGATCGAGAAAAAGTTGCAGCAAACCAACAATCGCGTAGAACGATCCGAGCAATGGAGGAACCTGATCACATCAATTTGAAGCCTGTAAAAGTCGAAAGAGATGAAGAAGGAGAAGATAACGAAGGATACAGACCCATATGTTGGTGTGCAGAGGGCCGATATCAATGGACCCATTTTGATACACCACGAGGTTAACCCTGGAGTGGATGCCGTCGAGAAGTGGACCCAAAAAGAAACCGCAGCCGAAGAGGGTGAGAGAGACCGATGGCCATATCGTCTTGTTGGATTGTTTTGATTGACTGCAACGTGGTCTGAACGCAGATTGCTTTCGGGTGTGGCGTATGGATGTCGGAATTGAAATGGGGTGGAATCGGTGGTTAGTTAAGACATTCATCGTCAGTTCAGTTCTAGTGTTGAACCTCTTTTTGCTACTGTTACTAAAGCTTTTTGGGCCATATAAATGTCGATGCAAATCTTGACGATGGACCCACAAGCAGCAGTGATGTATATCGCTGTTTTTTTTCTTTTTTTTTTCTCATTTCTTTTCAGGTAAAAATCCAAATTTGAAATACTAACACTCCGTTTGATTCACATTTGTTCACACTTCACAGAATGTTTTGCGAAGGATTGAGATTGAAATTGAAATATGAATTGAAATTATATTTGGAATCTTGTTAAAATTAATAACGTGTTTGGTTGGTTAATTTTAAGTGGAATTGAAATGTTAATTTTGAATATTTCATTTGATTGTTAAACATTTCAGGGGTAAATAGATAGAATGTGAATTCCAATGAATGTAAGAAAATTTTCTAATTTCAATTCCGTCCATTGACCAACCAAACGGGTGGAAAATTTTTTAATTCCAATTCCAATTCCCGAGAATATTGTGAACCAAACGGCAGTGCACAAGATTAGGTTTAAGGGTGTCGGGTTAACTTTGGTCTTAATGCATGTGTTCTTATTCTAGATTTCTATAAGAATAAGAATACGTATGTTAGACCTAACTTTATGTGTATAAAATTTATCTATATACTGTTTGAAACCAAAATTAGTCACATTTATAAAACTATAAAAGAAGAAAAAATCATTTACATAGGATTATAAGATTTATACATAAATAAGTAATAAACAAGCTAAACCGATCAAGGCTCTAGCTGGTTATACTTGTAATAATATATACATAAGATAGCTTATTCAATCTGCTTTGATATTAATTGGCAAGATGAACAATATAGGCAATGAAGATTTCAACAATGTTTTGGTGTGAATTGTGAGGGAAAAAAACAGACATTAAAATAGATCAGAGACATTGTCTTTCTAGTGCATCAATTAAAGTAATCATTTGTAATCATGTCAATAGATAATAATTAGCTCATGTTTTGAAGCAAATTGTGTATATTCATCCTTTGTTCTTTGTTTGTGCTTGTTCTTTAATCAAAAGCAGAAAACCCCAAAGTGAATGTAATAGTCTTCTGCTACATATCATTCTACATCACCAATTACGATTAAGAGCTAGAGAGTGATCTGATTGTAAACACGTTTTCCCCATAATATGACTTTCTAGTGATGAATAGTAGAATCAAGGCTTAAATCCCAATTCTTTGAACCTGAGTTTTGTAAGGTCTGAAGATGTTAGTGAATAGATGTTAAAATGCACATTTTTTTAATATAAAAACTAATAACATGCTATAAATTGTAAATGTAAGTGATTATATGTTCACAAATCTACTTATTTTACAACCATAGAAACTAAATTTCTATTGATGATAACATGTTTAAAGCAATAATATCTACCAAACCAGTCCAAACCCATTTCAAAATCCCATACAGCACAAGTGGAATCATGTTAAAAATCTTTTATGGGTTCAAAATAAAGTTTCAAGGAAAACTCCAGAAAATAAAATCTCAAGAATTACAGGATATCAAAACCCTTAAATCTCTAGACACCCTTCTTTATGGAACTTAGGAAAATAAGCTATATCCGCTCAGGCACCAGAAAGCATGTTCCTTTAGAAGATATGCACAATATCATAAGCAAATCTTTTTTCTTGTCAAGGTCATCAAAGATAGCAGAATGAGAAAGATATAAAATAACAATCAATGGCAATGTAGTGATCAATTTGGTTCGGCAACAATTCAATTTATACGATCTTCAATGTTCATGATGTTGCAAAATGGGAGTAGGTCAGCACATGTAAATTTTTATAAAAGGCCATCCAAATGGCTCTAGGTTGAATTTTATAAAAAAGGCTATTTTATTAAATATAATTATAAATACTATATTCTTAAAATAACAATATAATTTGTTAACTTAAAAGATTTAAGCATTTCAAAACACGATGTTGATTTTTGACCCGTTCCCATCTCATTTGGAAACAAAATACCAACATAGTACATTTTGAGGCGAATTGTCACCTCTGATATTCAAAAATAGTGTTCAAAGTAGATCGTGATGGGAAGTACATGATAAAGAAAAATGAGCACAAAATAAAAGGATACGTCCAGAACAGCACAAAGGACTACAAAAGAAAAAGAAGATATAACTGGTTGGTTAATATACAAATCTAGCAGATGGTATTAAAAAAGCAATGGAATGCGCAATTTAAATATACGAAATACTTACCAAAAGCCCGCCTAGAAATCCATCCAGTAGAACCCTATTCCAGCTATCAAAATATGAATGGATGGAAAAACCTGTCCTGGCGGTTAGACATACAGATGTAATTGCCATGACCAGTATATACGTGACGAATCCCATGAGGCCTGTAAATCCCAATATTCCAGCGATCACCCCACCAATGATAGACATAAATGTTCGACTGCATTATGGTCACAACATAACAATTACAATAATACCAAGATTATACAGACAACCTTTGTTGTAAATTCCAACCAAAAAATTTCCAATAATGTAGATTGGCTTCCACCTTTTTTGCATAGTTAATAATTTCATATTAGAAAGGTCAAAAACACTGACATATTTCAGATTATGTATTATCTTCAACACAAGTTTAATTTTATTTTAAAAAATTACCTCAAAAAGAAATTGGTAGAAAGGAACATAACTCGCCCAAAATGCATAAAACTTTTTAAATCAGTTTATTCAAAAGATAAGATTGTTATGGGAAACACGCACGCCTTTTAAAATTAACTTTGATAGACTAATTATTATTAAAAATAATAGAATTTATGAAAAAATAATTAACTGGACCGACCCATACAATATATAAACTGTTTCGGCCATAACCATTACCATCAATTGCTTAACCCCACTATCACTGACCTGTAGTATACAACTTTCATGTTGCTTTGCAAATTCTCAGCATTGAAGGTTGGAACTTCGTTTTCACTTGATTTTTTTCCAGAATCATCATGGCTAGCCATATCGTCCACCTTTTGTGATGTTATCACAATCGAATAAGACACAAAACAATTAAAAGTTAATCAGCTAAACAGTTGTCAGTTGATTAAGTATTTTTATGTTTCCGGCCATTGTTTACTTTACAATACATTATTTATTTGACATTTATTTTCTATGCTTGAGAAGGTTACTTATTATTATTTTAAATACATTGTTTTCGCATCTTCAGGTGTGTTGTCACTTAATGCTGTGTAAGTGTGTATGCTTTCAGCCACTTTCCTATGCGATCTATACTAGGTTTTATGGTTTCCGCTGTAACTATTGTGATTCTTGTGTGTTATGTGTACATTAGAAAACATGCTTAAATAGGAATATAAGGAATTTATACATGCTTATGAGTAAAGTTTTAGTCAACAATTTTAACTGATGATCCGTTTTCATTTTTTCCCACAGGTATGTACATTTAAGGCCTATAGCTGATTCGCAAATATTAGCTTTTTACAACCAAACAATCATAACTCTGCGGCTTCTGCTGGATAAGTTCTTGAAAGGGGTCAAAAGGTTTGTTTATTTATTCTTTAAAGTTCCAGATTCCTATAATACCAAGTGTGTAATATTATTGAAATTTTGCATTTTTTCATGAATTTTTATATTTTTTTAGGTGTATTTATTAAAGCACAGTAATTTCTTTTGTTACAAAAACTAGTCAAACGCTGTTCAGTTAAGTTGAGGATTACCACATTTTGCTAAAGGCTGCTTCAATATTATGAAATGTCTGTGTGGAAAGACCCGTTTATTTAGATACGGATTGATTTGGGTGATTTTCATTTTTCAATCAACCAAATAGCTAGAAAGGGTCAAACAATCTGAAAGCAGTTCACTGTCCATTGTTAATGCATACACTCTTACATATTTTTTTTACATTGCAGGTTCCCACTGTCCATTGTTAATGCGTATACTCTTATAGATTGTTTCACGTTGCAGGTTTACCTTATGCTTATTGAAAGGTTTTTATTGTTACATCAAACATGATCCACTTTTGTTCATTGATAAACCCAGTAGAAATCTATATTCATGACCTACAGTTTGTAGTTGTATGGTTTTGCTATTTATTCATATGCTAGCATTATTTTGAACTAGAACCAAAGACATGCTTATAGAACTTCAAACCTATATCACAATAGATCTATATACTGTGAGTTGAGTAATTAGTATTTACTGTATTTTGATAAAAGCACGAGTTCAAGTTCTGATCCAGAAACTAGAACTTCTCTGTGCCCTTTACTCCTATAAATCGGAACAACAACCCCTACTCTTTTCCTTTAAAGTTAATCATTTTCCCCGCGGCAACACACTTGTTAGTTTCTCCCTAATTTCCCTCTTTATCTCCTCTGCGAATAAACTGATGGCATTCAAGTCATTGTTAACGAATCTAAACCTCTAACAGAAAGCTCAAAATTTTGTAATCCTATTTCTACTCTAACCCCATAACCCTAAAAAAGTTAACAAATCGTAAACAATAGTAAATTTGTAGTTAAAACTAACTGTTGACAGATCTGTAACTAAATAATCAATTTGCAGAGCATAGTAGAAGATCAAACTAAGATTCAAAACCAGATCTGACTAAATTGCTAAACAAATCTTCAGACCAGATCAATTTCAATAACAGTTTTTTTTTTTTTTTTTCAAATCGTTCAAAGGAATTTTAGACCTAATTCAAACTCTTAAGAGCAAAAATCAACAAGAAGACAGCACAATATACATCATCTTATCACTTCATGAAGCAAAAACTGCTATTCGAAGAACGTTTAATGTAAATTATATAATCCACCGCCGATGTGTTGAAGAAAACCATCGGAATTACAGCCAACGACAACTAATTCCGGCGACAAACATCGGAAGTGGATAATTAAAGAGGGAGGAAGTTAAAGCAGTGTGATTACCTTAGGAAGAGTAGCGATGAGATGTTATGGTGTTCCTCTTGTTGCTCTTCTGAAACCAAAGGCCGGCCTCAGGGTGATTTAGGGCTGGTTAAAAAGGCAAAGAGGAATAATAAACGTTTTAAAACTTAATAATATACACTTTTAAGATTTCGATTAAGTTTTAAAACTTAAAATCCTATTTTACGATTCTTATCATCAAAATCAAGAGATTTTAGCCGACTGTCAAATTACTCTGACATTAATCCTTGAGTACTGTTAATACTTTTTTAAATATCACTAACTCACCATCATTTGAATCTTTTAAAACCACCGATGTATCCTTTTTTTCTGTCATAACAGTCGCCGCCCCCTCTTTGTTTTTGATTGTTACACTGTCGTCGCCTCCCTTTCACTATTGCAATAATGCCAGATCTAATTGGAGACCGCCGTCATTGACCCGACGTTTTAGGTTTTTGGATTGCACCATATAAGGTGTCTGGTGCGCTCCCCATGGTGGTGTGTCGCGGTTGCGGTCGTGATCGGGTGATAGTATGATACCGAGCTCTCTTTGTGTCCTGAGTGGTTATTTGGGGTTTTCTGTGAACTTGTCTATGACGGAGGCTGTGGTGGTCGGGTCCAGTCGTCATACTGGTTTGTAATGTTTGAAGTGACGATGGAGGTTACCGTTATGGTTTATGATGGCAGATCTAGGTTGTGATGTGCTCCATCAAGTCCTTGTGTCTGATGCTCCGATTAGGCCCGTCGGAGTCGTTGATGGTGGCACACATATGTTGTGCGCCGCCTGCGGTAATTCAGTTTGGCAGACGATGGAGTTGCAGATGGTGGGTCATAATCGTCGTCGTTTCTGTGTGTTATGTTTTGGTTCGATCTCTATCTCGAGCCATGAATCGATGGTGATGTTTCGTCTGAGATTTGTGTATGTAGTGTCGGGTTATCTCATCTAACATAGTATGTCATGTGGTCTGCAAATGGAATGTTCTTTTTAGGTTCAACGGATTCAGACTGCATTGGGATACACATGTTAGGTCAATGATAATGATGACGAGACGTGCATCTAAAACCACTTTACATGTGCGAAGATTGCTAATTTCATTGAATTTTGCCTCTGATTTATGTTGAATTTGATTTTGAGTCTAATTATTGTCGTAATGGCCTTGAGCTTAGAATGATAATGGTTGCAGTTTGCCACGGTTCTATTCTATACGCTTGAGTTTGCATGTTGACGATGATGAAAAAATGGAAATGTGTCATTACGTTTTTCTGGCGCAGCAAACGGTTGTTTGCACCGACATTTCTAAGCCTTCAAATTGTAATACCTTATGACTACGGGTTCATCGGAGACCTCGATTAGGGTTTTTACATTTTATCGATAACATGTGTTGTGAAAAACTTTAATCTGATCATGTTAGGCGATGATGATCTGTCCGTTGTCATAACATTTTAAACCGAAATGTTTACAGCTACAAAGGAACTACATTGTTTATGTGAGCCTTATTTGTTTATTTGACCGAGTGTGCGCGCGGGCTTCATCTTGCACCAACGAAGATACCTTCTTGATCAATTCATTACTAAATGATGATTCTCGAAATAGGATAGGAGCAAAGCCAATCAACTATACCGGAGAGGGAGAGGAGAAGGTTAACCGGTTTTCTGATTTGATTTGACAAACTAATGAACATCCTTTTGTTAAATACTAGGTATTTGATTATAGTTTAACTAAACCACAATGTATTATATAATGACGAAGCAATATTATTAGTTACCTAGATGCTTTGACGTGATAGGGTACTTAGCCATTTCAATAAACCTATAGCTTTTGTGCTTTGCGTCTTTTAAAACCAAAGTTTTTAGGTGGTAAAAATGTATATAATGTATATATTTTTGTTGGTGATCGGAAAGTTGATGAAGCTTAACCGGTTTTTTGATTTGGTTTGACAAACTAATGAACATCCTTGCACAAAACTTAATTGGGACTTATGCAATTTTCTTTAAAATCAAAAAAATAAGAAATTTAAATAAAAGATTTAGAATTCAAATGAAAGCTTAAAAATAAAGTAAAAGTAAAAAAATAAATATAAGTTAAGAGGAAAATCGAATAAATGTTCATAAAACTCAAAATAAATATTAAAAATCAATTTAAATTATATTCACAAATAACTCGGGAATAACACCATATGATCATATTACAAAAAATGTTGTGTTATATGAACATCTTTTTTTGTTATTGAGACATCATATTGTCTCTATTTCTTCCCATGTATGAGATAGAGATGATGAAAATAATTTGAGTGTATCAATAAGATACCCCTATCAAAAGCAAGGTTGAAATGGTTATGAAATATAAAAGAAAAAAAGTTAATCATGAAACCTACTCAATAAAGTTGAAAAAATGATTATAACACGTAAATAAAAGTTTAACCAATCTCAACAAATATAATTAGCAAAACACACTAAAGCTTTAAGTATATTACTATTTGTATCTCGTATCATCAATATTGTATGTTTTACCCTTTAGGAACTAACGGATTTGCTTTTATATATTCGGATGCAAACTTTTCAGAAGATCACCCATGGTAGGATTGATGTCACTTGAGCATTTTAACTAAATAGTTCTCTTTTCATCCACATTTAATACTCCTAAAACATGTTGGTAATATTAGAGACGTGACGTTATCTATGAATCAAGTATCTCCCTTATTTACTATATATTTGAGTTTTATCTGGGGTGTTACACTATTTAGTGACATGTTTAATGATATAAATACAATTTTCAGAATATGAAATGTCACAGACAATAATTAAAAAAAATCAACTATTCTTTCATCATTTGTGTCATTTGTGATGAATTTTGAAATCGACGGTTCATCTTCTCGTCTCATGTGACTTTGTGAGGTTTTTTTGTTTATTTAGCTGAAGCAAACTCACTCCTCCCCTTCAATCAGTTAGTGGGGATCCCCATGCCAATGTCTTTCTCCAAGGATCACAAGAAGGCTTTGCAGGCTATACAAACAAACAAACAAACATATCCAGTGTTTCCCGCTGAAAAGCAGGGTCTGGGAGGGGTATGTGGTGGCTAGTCTTTCCTCTATCCAGAGAGATAGAGAGACCGCTTCCGAAGGCTTTGCAGGCTATCTTGGCATATAAAGTTATTCAACGTCTAAACTCGGTCAATTCATAGAACTTTTGAGGATTTGAAGGCAAATACGTTCTTGTGAATCAAATACAGTGTAAAGCTTACGTCTCTTTTTGGTCACCGTGGTGTCACTTCAACTTTTCTAACCTATGGCATTCAGTTTTTTACTAAAAGTCTATATTTTATGTAACTTGTTATAGAAAAGGAAATAAAATTAAACTTAGATGTAAGAATTTGTTGTTTTTTTTTAATTTAAAGACGACAACCAATGAAAAGGTTGTGAGTTTTATGTTATACGTAAATCAAGCCAGGAGATTACTTGAAATGATCTAGGTTGTCCAACGCCTTTTGACTGAACAAAAGAAAGTTAACCATTAATCAAGTAAATTAGGTGGCCAAACTCCTTTTCTCCTACAATATATTTACCCAACCTCCAATAACTTTTAAAGTTGGAAACTGATTTCAACATATATAAATATTCAAAGCAAACTTAGCAACATGTAGGTGTGTATGTGTGTCTACATATATATCAACTGGTGTCATCTTCTAAAATAGTTGCATCAATCCCTGTGGTTTCATGGCATCATTGGTGTTACTACTGACAGCTCTTGTGAAGCATCATCGGTGTACCATCCCTCCAATTATCGACGATGACTGCAACAACAAATCTAGAAAAACCAAGTTTTCATGCCACCATGTCTGCGCTGAACCCGATTATGATCACCTGTCTATGTGGAAAAATATGGATCATAACTGCATATGGCTTGTATAGCAATCAATTCCACAAGCGTGCTAATGGAAAATTATATCTATAATCATCGTATGGCCGTCATATGTTCATATATTGCGATCAGCATATTAACCATAACAGAAACTGACTAAAAAGGACGTCAACTTTAGAGGGTTACAGGTTCATAACAGCCAGCAAATTGAAGTGCTCCAAATTTCTTCATATGAGACACCTTTGTTGAGTTTTTCTCCAAATTTGAAGATTTTTATTTTTTTTACTTTCTTGCTTTTGTGATGTAAATCGGACAAAAATTGTCTTAGTTCTTTTATCTTACCTAACTTTTGTTAAATTTGCAGATTAAGTTTTTTGATTTTTTTTAAGTTACAAATTAGTTTATGTTTTTAGTTCTTATTCAATTTCAAGAATGTCAAGGTACTATTTTTTTAATTCCTATAAATTCAAGTGTTAGTTCATACATGTGTCCTGTGCTATAAATCTCATCAAGATCCATGGGGGTTGGCTGAAGGTATGCAATACCAAATCTACTTTTCTTATAGAGAAATAAACAAGTACGTGTGTGTATGTATATATCAGTGTGTATGTAAAATTCTACATACATGTATGCATACACCTACGCCAAATCACTAAGTTGTAAAAATATGCACGCACGCGCACATATACGTTGTTACATTGAACATATATAGGGTTACATTTGCGTTTTGCATTTCACAAAGGCGAGCATATTCATACGTGATTACATTTAAGTTGTTTTGGTTTGTTTTACAAATAACTTCTAGGCAATAGGCACACAACTACAAGGAACAAATGAACAAACAGAATTCCATTTTTTCTTTTTTACTTTTACAAACCAAGGAATGCACAATGCTTTCTTGCATGCTCAGGGACCAACTTTGTCAGCATCTCCACAGGCACATCTTTAAGCTCTATAACCAAAATATAGTTTGATTTAGCATAAAATCAGAAACCAAACATAATTCACACAACTAATTCGGTTTTCAACTTTTCATTACCATGAGGCTTAAAGTTGAAAAGTGGTGGAAGAACACGCCCGTTTGGTAGCCGAGTAGCAGGATCACGTAACTCATCAAAGAATGGGTGAATCATTGCCTCCAACTGTACATAAGCCAACCAGCCACGAAAAGTTTAGTTGCTATGTGAATGACCAAAAATACAGAGTTTTAAAATTCTACTTTGTTTACTCACAGCAGTGCTTCGAAGATTTGGTGAGTATTGCAGGAGTCTTGAGACAAGATCAACGGCTTCTGGAGGCATCCGCTTGTGGAATATCTGAAAATGTAAAGTTTAGGTTGTGAATCCTGCATGTAATTATGAAATTTTGTGATCAAATTTTAGTTATTTACCTTATGCCATGGATGAGCTTTTATCTGGGGGAACTTGTATTCTGTGTAGTTGGGGTTCATGCACTTGATTTCTTCCCTTGTTGGAGTACCCAAAACCTATGAACAAACAAATAGCTGCTAAATCAATACCATTTGAAATTGCAAGGTGTAAAATGTGTGTTATAGTTAACTTTACATGATCCAATTCCAATCTTTAGCAAGTATCAAGTAAGTTTACAGACAAATTTACCAAAGTTTATGTGACAAGCTGTCCAATTAATAGCTTAAAATATATTTAAATTCACAAGTACCTTTATGATCTCCACCAGCTGGTCAACTCCACTCTCACCAGGAAAAAGAGGCTGAAATAACAAGAGAGGCATTTGTAAGGTCATAGAAATATTCTCTTAAAGTTCCCAAAAAGATAAAACAAGCAATTTATCCCTACTTGTCCAAGCAGCAATTCTGCCAAAACACATCCAGCAGACCAGATATCTATTGTTGTGGTGTACTCAGTGGCCCCAAAAATAAGTTCAGGTGCCCGATAATATCTTGAACAGATATAAGAAATGTTTGGCTCTCCTTTTACCTATCAAAATGATAAAAACGTAAAGTAAGAAATTAAACACAATATCAACATATAAACAAATAATTTTTAGACAAAGATTGAAACAAACCAAAACTTTAGCACTTCCAAAATCGCATAGCTTGACCTGATGGGTATGTGGGTTTACCTGTTAAAAAGAAACACCTAAATGAAAATTGAACAAATGGTACTTTAACTAAACACTGATACATATAACGATATAACATATAGGTTCACGCTTTTACGTTTATGACCAATCTGTTAATCAAGAAACATCTACCAATAAAAAAAAATCACAAACATGTAGAAATGCCTACCAATAAATTTTGAGGCTTGATATCCCTGTGACACACTCCAATACTACCATGAATGTAGGCCAGGGCTCTAAAAATCTGCAGCATAACCAAACAGAAGAGATATTTCATCAAAATATCATTCACTAATCTTCAAATAAAACTGACACTGAAGAAACTATTAAAATATAAGATTAAGATAAAAGTGATAAAGGAAACAAATCTTTACAGGTTGAGAAAAGTTGCAATTAATGAACCTCAACATTAAAAGATGAAATCAAACAAAGTAAAGATGTTGTTACCTGGTAACTGTATAGTTTCACATAGATCATGGGCATCTTTTGATTCATCTTGTTGTTGTGTCTAATCACTCGGTGTACAGTCTCAGGTACATACTCTAATACAAGGTTAAGATAAAGTTCTTCCTTTTCTGTTGTTGAAAAGAAACAATGCTTCAAGGCAACAACATTTGGGTGATCCAATACGCGCATTGTTTGTAGCTCCCGGTTTTTGTATCTCTTGTCTTGAAGAACCTTTTTAATCGCCACTGCCTCTCCAGTTTCTAAACACTTGGCCTGAAACACAACTCCAAACGATCCATGCCCAACAACACGCTCGGCCATGTAACTAATCGTCTGAATCAAATTAATAACAATTAACATCATTAATAATGGATGTCTCCAAATGCAACAGTCCAAAAGCAAGAACCTGCATCAATAACTACCTGTTTCGGCTGACCATTTCTACCACCAATGGTTGTCACTATTATATGCCCCGTCTCTGCCCCGTTGCCATCAACCATTGCAGGCTCCATTTCCTAATGATAACAACTTAAAATTTTGTATGACTATGATGGTAGCTGTTTAAATATGATAAAGATCTGATATATATGACGAGAATACGAGATCACCAACCCTGTCATCCCTAATTTTCATGTCATTCATCTCATCAGGCAACTTTTCAGCAGCCACTGCATTTCCACTAGGTTCTCTTCCTCCAGATGCAGGAGGTACCACACTTACAGAAGCCATAGGTGTGGTGATTAAACTTGAGCAAATGTTTCTTAAGCTTTATGATCTTATCTGCAAACACACAGATGCAGAAAACTCAATCTCAATGAACTAACAAAACACAAAAATCTGAAACAAAAAACAAACAATTCAAAAGCATATTTACATTCCACTATGCACAAAAAAGTTTCAATTCAAACAAATTTACCTAAACATCTCAAAATGATCAATCTGGTTATCTACAACATGAATTATTGAAAGTCAAAAGTACAGCAGTTAATGAACTTGTAGATAAAACAGTTTACAGGTCAACATAAAACAGATCTCACATCAAATTTCAGAACACATCATCAACAAAACTATAATTTCAAATTCTCAAACCAGTAAGACCAAACTCCAGAAAAAACATATGGATCTGGAAGAATATGCAAATTGATTCAGCGATAAACCCTAGGGATGCTAGCAATTGAGATTCGAAGATGAATAACCGATCGTATACGAAGATTAACATGTAAAAAGCAAATTCAATCAAAGTAAAGTAAAGTAACGATGATGAGTGTTAAGAAGATACCGATGATGATGATGATGAACCGATGATGATGATGATGATGAACCGATGATGATGATGATGATGATGATGATCCGATGAATTCAGAGCAAATTTGGTTTGATTAACGATGGATTAACAATATTGAGTTGGTGTAGAAATTAGGACTTAATAATAATGCATACATACCATTGAAGAAGATGACTCTCTCTCTCTCTCATATGTTTCTCTCTCTATATGTATATATTATATTATGTATGTATAGGTATGGTCTGTCTTTTTGACCGTTCAAACTTTGATAATATATAAATAAAAGTTCCATCGAAGTGAATGAAATTTATTGGTCAAAAATGATGGTCCACATGCATTCAACCTTTTACCACATCTGAAACACACAATTTAATGTGGATTAAGATGTAAACCCATAATTTATTGTGTTCATTTGAGTTGTTCAAGCCAGCGGTATTTTTTTTTATTATTATTATTATTATTATTATTATTATTATTATTATTATTATTATTATTATTATTATTATTATTATTATTATTATTATTATTATTATTATTATTATTAT
>BJCO01000681.1:0-18372 GCA_018326465.1 Flaveria floridana | reverse complement strand
TGTAACTCTTTAGATAAGCGATTTGAGTCCAAGAGTCTTGTAATCCTTTGAGTTGAGAAGCAATATATAAAAGTACCTTGAAAATTTACTTGCTGTGTTTATTTTCTTACTGTCTGTTACTTGGTATATTGTGATCAACTCTTTATAGACTACTTGCTGAGTGTTGATTCAAGGTGAGTTTGAGAGAAAAACCATCTGTTGAGTGACCCGTTATTCGATCCTGCACTTTTTAAGTAGTTTTAAGAAAATTAATTATTATGGTTACATCAAGAAAAATTTTACTTTCACTACTTATAATCTTTTCTATTTGTTATATATAGTGATATGTCTGCATTCAACACAAATATATTTGGGTATTATTGTTATTATTATTATTATTATTATTATTATTATTATTATTAGTAGTAGTAGTAGTAGTAGTAGTAGTAGTAGTAGTAGTAGTACTATTACTATAATTATTATTATTATTATTATCATTATCATTATTATTATTATCATTATTATCCTTATCATTATCCTTATTATTATTATCCTTATTATTGTTGCTGCTGCTGTTGTTGTTGCTGCAGCTGCTGCTATTATTTTTTTATTATAACTATATAAATATTTAGTAGTTATATACATAAGGTTTTAAATAAAAAACACTTTAATCAAAAATATTAAGTTATAATAATATAAATAATAAATGTATATATTTTAATATTAATTTAAAGCATTATAAATAAGATATTATTAAAATAAATATATATTAAGGAATGTATTAATTAGGATAAATTTATTAAATATGGAAAAATTAGAAACTATTATATTATAAGTGTGTCATCCTCGTACGTTTTATTATTATCATTCTTAGTATTAAAATATTTAATAATTAAATAGTTAAGTACTTAAATTAGATACTACTTATTTATAAATTTTATTATTATTATTATTATTATTATTATTATTATTATTGTTGTTGTTGTTGTTGTTGTTGTTGTTGTTGTTGTTGTTGTTGTTGTTGTAAAGATGGAGATGACATTAACAAGAATCAAACCTGAAATCTTCAAGTAGTTAACATATGATTTACTAGTGAGCCAAACCAACAACTTGTAACATATATGCAACCACATATATTAAATAAAAAGAAGAATAGTGAATGTAAAATATTAAATAAATAAAACATAAACTTGATGGCTGACAAATGTCATGTTGTTGGAAAACTAACCAACATCGATAAATTAGAATATATAGAATTGTATTTTCAATGTTTGATAAATTGAGGATTTTATTTCTTTAAGTTACGGTTGTGGATGGTTGTTAAAAATCTATGAGATTGCTTTTAATCTAACACCAAATGTTTTTTTATGGTTTTATTAATATTTGTATTTATTTTTTATGTCTAGGATTTTGAGATGTGGATGGTCCAAGTTGGTCATTTAGGCTCAAAAGGTGGAGATGCTGGATTTTGGTTCATGTCGTGATTACTCAAAAGATAAAGGCGATACACCCGTTTTATCTTAAGGACACGTAAGTCTATGGGTGCCTATAAGGTATACATTTATTTATGCATACTATTTATTCAATTAAAGGTTGCAAAGAGTTCAATTGTTCATATTATTAATCTTTTGTTTTCTCTTAAACATTCTATAGTTGATAATCCAGTTAGGTAGTAGGGTTTCATCATCGTAATGTTTACTCATTGATGCTTGTGTTTGTTTTTGCTATCAGATTGTTGTCGGATCATTGTGATGATGATATGTGTGTTCCATGTTTACAAGATAATTTTTCTATGTTTACAAGACCTTGTCTGAGATCTTTGTGACTCGTTGATATCTGTAGTTTTGATATACTTCTTGTGACATGATATCATAGTGAAGCTTTAATCGAGTGTCACGGTGTTCTGGACATTATCTCTTTTCCATTGTTCTCAAATCTGTATTCTAAAATTAGGGTTTCAAGTTTGAAAAATAACATAAATAATATTCAAAGTATTCAAAAGGCCAGATCTCTCTAGTGGTGAAGGTTTCCTATTGAAACCTTATTCAGTCTTGATTCTGACTGGGGTTTCTTATCATCTACTAGGGGTTGCTATCGAAAGCCTTCTAGTGTGTGTGGATTGTCTTCTCAATATTGGAGTACTATGGGGATCCAGGGTAAAAAAAACCATTGATCTGATTTGTAAGGATTTTTATTCTTCTTAGATTATGTAACCCTTAGTAGTTTACAGGGGATTTGCTTTTGGAATACCCTAGTAAAAGAACCCTTGACGAGGACTTTCTTACTTTATCTCTTTAATTTTTCCTTTGTCATACTTATTATTTGTCATTAGGCATTCTAGCTCTCGGCTAGAAAGAGTAGTATTGTCTTTGATAAAAACAAGGAGAGCCATCCCTAAAGCTGGCAAAAAAAACTCGACCCCAGTGGGTTTACCCAAATCCTGAAATATATAGGACGGGTATACCCAAAGCACAATATACATTGGGCCTAGTACAGGATTAGTTTTAAAAAAATTAAAGGTATGGGACGAGTATAGGATTAGGTAAACCCGACCCGATTAAGCGAAATGGAGTTAGTAGAAAGGAATAAAGGTGTGCAAAATATTTAAAATAAGAACATTCAGTGTAATTATTGAAGTGTAAGGATAGAATGTGCAATTTCATATATTTATAAAGGACATTCTATGTAATTTACTCAATTGAAACATTATAAAAGATAACAACATTTATATATAACCATTATAAGTTTTAAAATATTTATTTTGATTTCTAGGTAAAATTAAGAAATCTAAAGTGTAAAGATTGTTATTTTGTTGTATATCTATCTCGTGAGTGAAACGCGAAATGAATCAAACACAAATTAACAATAGAACATGAAGAATAACAACAACAAGCAATGTAAATATAATTCTCAGTATTCTCTGAAATATTGATTACATAAGTTATGAAATTTCAGGATACTAACAAAAATGAACTAAGCAACGTATATTTATACTAAATTGTAAAAGTAATATTAGAGGCTAATGCAAACCAAAGAGCTCTTAGCAAACCTTCAGAAGTACAAGGAAGTTACTTCGAAAGATTTAATAAAAGCACTAAGAAATTATCTAAGTGTCAAATCTTCTGAAGCTAACGACCATTTCTTCCGAAGCTAAAGACCATTTCTTCCGAAGCCATAGATGAAGTCTTCCCAAGCATCAAGACGAAGTCTTCCAAAGCCAAGAGACTAATTTCTTCCAAAGACAAAGAAGACATGCTTTATCTGACATGCTTTTGACAAAAGCTGAACTTTTTTGCTACCATCTCTGAAGGCTCACCAACTTATACAAGTTAGTGATATCTCCATACTTTTTTCAATGGTAGATTAAGGTGTTAGAGTTTGTAACTTTCCACTTTATACTTTTATCCTTTTTGTAATAAATAAGGATGTGAGCTATGACATGTCATAGTCACTAGTCAAAATACAATCTGGCTTTTGACTTTCCCCATTGATCTTGTTATCTAGATTAGTGTTCCAGCTGGCCTTCAAAGTATGACCAACTGTAGGATATAGTATAAAGTATCTCAACTACCAATTCTTAGGACTAAGCCTTGTAACAATTATAAAAAATTTGAGAGTAATAACATCATTCTTTAAAACCAAATACGTGTGTTCTGCTTGTGTTTTTTACATTTGTTATTTGTTTCATAAGTCGGTTCCCTATTTGATTTCTTAAGTGTTGTTTGTTCTCTCCGACCTCGTGAAACGGTTGCATTACCACCTTCACCAGTCCTGCAATTGGTATCAGAGCTTTTTAGGCTCTTGATTGTAAGATCTCACCATCTTAAATCTCTTTAGTTTCATAAAACACTTACTAGCTCAAATGATAGCTCTCACTAAAGCTGACACAGAAACCAGTACCATGACAAAATCTTTACAGACCACTACTGATGACTTTGGTACTTGGTGCCAAAAGAATGGAATGTTTCATCAAGTCTCAAGACAGCAAGATGTACAGATCTATTGTCTCGGGACCTCACATCCCAAGCACCATTTCAACTACTGTTGGTGGTGGGATGATTCCAAAGGAAGTGACTGAGTATTTTAAGGAAGACTGGAAGAATATTGATATAGATCAGAAGGCCATGACCGCTCTATAAACTGCTCTTCCTAACTATATATACAGAGGCTTCAAGAAGTGTGAAACTACAAAGCAACTCTAAGATGCACTAAAGCTTATGTATAAGGGGTCTGATGAAGCTAAGAAAACAAGAAGGAGCTCCTGAAGCAACAGTTTAAGAATTTCACCTTTAAATCAAATGAAACTATGACTCAACAATACTTTAAGTATGTTAAGATTGTAGATACTCTGATGGATGTTGAAGTTAAACTTGAGAATAGGGACATTATGAGGAAGTTCATGTTCTCTCTTCCTATACAATGGACTAACTACTGTGTGACCATTAAAAGAACTAAAAACCTCTCCACCCTTGCTCTCATAGAGTTGTATAATATCCTAAGTGGTTACCAGATGAAGATGAACATGCAGAATCCATCCAACAACACTTCTAGCAATCAATAATAGCCTTCTATTTTCTTCCCTGACAACTCACAAAAGAGTCCTTTTATCACCTTCCCGGAGACACTAAGAGAGAGCTACATCTAAGGAATCCCATTTTAAGAGACAAACTCATCTCAAGCCTTTGTGTCTTCTAAGAAAAGTTATGGAAACTTTCTCTTCACTCTTGAGACTTGGATTATATCCATCCAGATTACCTAGAGTATATGGAGATAGTCCAGTAAATGACTCTTCTCACTCATAGAGCCAAGAGAATCTACAAGAGAACTAAAAGAAAGTTTTCCAACAATTTAACTAGTAAAAAGTTTGGTCTAGATAAAAGCAAAGTAAAGTGTTATAACTATAACCAAATAGGACACTTTGCTAGGGAGTGCAAGGCACCAATGACTAATGATGGCCAAGCATAATCCATGCCTAACTACACTGATGCAGACCCCAGATCTGAGAAGCCAATCCAACCAAAACAACAAGCTTCTGTTGCTGTTAAAGAGGGAGGCTTTGAATGGGGCTTTTAGGTAGAGGATGTTTCTCCAAATCAAGCACTAATGACTGGCCATGAAGAAGCCAATGCATTACAATACCTCTGTATAGCTAAATGCATTGCTAAAGTAAACATGTATAGGTCCTATAACCTGGAAGTGAACCTCGAGTCTTCGAATATTTTAAAAGCTGATTTCAAAAGAGTTGAAAATGACTATAAACTTAGAATAAAAGATTTAAAGAAAACAATTTCAACTCTTAAGCATAAGCACACATATTACATGACTCAAATCAAAGATTGCATTATGAAGTTAACTAAATGCCAGGCTGAGCTTATGATCAGCAAAGCCTGGGTAGAAAAGTATGTTCTTAAAGAAGAAACCTTCAAGAACATCATATTCTCATCCTTACATGAAAAGATTTGATATCAAAATAGGCAGGGACTAGGTTCAAGTGAGATAGCTTCTCCACACATATTACTATCTGTAAGATCTCCAAGGTGTGAAACTAGTCAATATGAGCTGCCCCTCATTGACCCTATCCAAGAAAAGGATAAAGATAAAGAGTAGATGGTTAAGGATGATCCAGAAGTGAGTAAAGAGGTTCATCCTAAGAAGGGTCACTACACTCCTGGAGAGAATAAAGAACTAGGGATGGCCAAGTCTGCTAGAAAGAATCTGATCAGGGCTGTTAAAATAAAATAAAAAAAATCCTAAAAGATCAAGCCCACTTTTAATTCCAAGCAAATAAAGTCTTTCTTTCTGTTGTATTTGAAGTGGTGAATACTGAAGAATTAACTATGAACTCTAGTACCAGGGGTCCTAGTTCAAGTTCAAACCATCTTAGTTAAGAGAAAATGGTTGAACAAATATGTACTGCTACTGCACAGCCTGAACCATCCAACTCTAAGAGTAAGATTCACCCTAAGAAGCCTGTTACATCATCTATGAAGGTGAAGAGTGAAGTGGAAAGAGATCAAACTTAATCCCCTCTTTAGAAGAATACTCTTAGAAGTATGCTTGTTGAATGCATCATATGTGGTGATACTACTCACTTTGCTAAACATTATGTCTATAATCCTAAGAGTATTATCCACATTAAGAAAATAGCTTCAGATGGAAAATCACCCCCCTTCAGAAAGCTCTAAGGTGAACAAGAAGAAAATAGGTGGAAAACTGCCTTCAGAAGCAAATTTAGTCCCGAAAGAAAGGAAGGCTTCTGAAGCACTAAAGTCTGCTGTAATGGATGCAAAAGATTTCGAAGGTTCATTCTCCAAAACTTCCGAAGTCATCAAAACTTCCAAAGTTTTAAAGGCCAAGTCTAATCTTCCAAAGGTGGTGTCAAAGCTAAAGGAAGACCATGTGACTAAAGTTTCTTCATCACCAACAGCCAAGGATCCTTAAAGATTGCAAATAGGATCAATAACTATTAAACTATCTTCAATTCATCTTGATGAGCCCAAGACCAAGAAGGCTTGGGTTTCTAAATGTAACTAACCATCTTTTTTATGTGCAGGAATGACTAAAGACCAAAATAAATGTATGGATCATTGATAGTGATTGTTCAAGGCACATGATAAACAATGACTCTTTGCTTTAGAACATTGAGAAAATTAATGGCGGGCCAGTTTCTTTTGGAGGAGGTGGTTACATCATAGGAAGGGGTAGGGTCACAACTGGTAAGCTTAACATTGAGAAGGTAAACTTTGTTAAAAAGCTTGTATACAATCTCTTGAGTGTATCTCAATTTTATGACAAGAGACATAACATGATCTTCACTGAGCATGAGTGCATTGTTCTCAAACTCGAGGTGGTCCTTACTTAAGAGTATTTCATGCTTCAAGCACCCAGGAAATAGAACATGTACAAGATGGATTTGCATAAAACATCCCCAAAAAGAGAAGTTTCTTGGTTTTTATCTAAATCCAATAGTGATGAGTATTTCCTATGGCATAAAAGAATGTTCCATGTAAACTTTAAAAGCATAAATAAATTAATTAAAGATGATTTTGATAACTGGAATACCAAAGAAAGAGTTTACAAGTGATGACTATTGTGTTTATGTCTGAAAGGAAAGTAACACAAAGTGTCTTACAAGCCAAAGGAAAAGAACTCCATTACTATTCCCCTGCACTTATTACATATGGATCTCTTTGGCCTATAGTGTAATGAGTCTAGAAAGAACTTCATATTGTCTTATGATTACAGACCCCTGACATCTTAAAGAACTTCATTCTGAAAATTAAGAATCAATATGATCACAAGGTTAAGATCATAAGATGTGATCAAGGACAGAATTCAAAAACCAAATACTTGATACATTTTATGATGAAAAGGGTATTACAAGACAATATAGTGCTCCTAGAACTCCTCAACAGAATGGTGTTGTTGAAAGGAGAAATAAGACACTTATTGAGGTTGCAAGAACCATGCTCTCTGACTCTAAACTATCCATCACCTTCTAGGCAGAGGCAGTTAACGCTGCCTGCTATATGAAGAAAAGAGTTTTAGTAGTCAAAACTCATGGTAAGTCTCCTTATGAACTATGACACAAAATAAGATCTTTCATTGGTTTCCTCAAACCATTTGGATGTCCATGCACCCTCTTGAATACTAAAGATCATATAGCCAAATTTACTGAGAAATCAGATAATGGACACTTCATTGGATACTCTTCCCAAGCTAAGGCTTATAGAGTATACAATCTCAGAACTAGAGTAGTTAAGGAGTCAGTCAATATGACCTTCAATAAGAAGACTCCCAATGTGAAAGGTTCTGGTCCTGATTGGTTATTTGATCTTGATTTAGTTACTAACTATTTTAACAAATCTGGTGAAGATGTTTCAGGATCTACATGTAACACATCAGCGGGAGATCATGATCTAAGATTTAAGCTGAGAAGACCAAGTGATAGAATTCCTTCAGCTCTAGTGGTAGCAAACCTTGTAAATAGAATCAACATAACCATGACAAACTCTTCAGCTGATACATCTGAGGTGCCTACCAATTCTAGCAATAAGGCACAAACTTAAATGAAAGGATTTGTAATATAGGTGGAGATGAAGATGGTGAAAGTGATCAAGAATTACATGATGCTAACAACCAATCCACTGAAGATAACATCAATAATGTCACATACTTATTGGATCAAGTTACATTTAATAAGTGTGCTGATGTGATGGGTGATATTCAATCACCAAATCTAAATTTTACTAATTTAGATCTATCAAAACCAACTTGCTATGATTCCTTAACTAAGAATCCACAAGTCCTATCCCACCACAAACATGATTGGAGATATTAAGACGGGGTGAGAACAAGAGGACAAAGTCATAATAAAAATGTTTGTCAACACTCTTGCTTCTTGTGCCAGATTGAGCCAAAGAAAGTTGATGAAGCTTTGAAAGATGAAAGTTAGGTTGAAGCAATACAGGAGGAGCTGCTTCAATTCAAAAGATAAAAGGTCTGGAAGAGGCTAATAGGTACCAATTGGGTTTTTAAGAATAAGAAGGATGATAGAGGACTTGTCATCAAGAACAAGGCAAGACTAGTTGTTCAAGGATACACTCAAGAAAAAAGGATTGACTACATAAATGTCTTTGCTCCCATGGCAAGACTTGAAGTTGTTAGGATATTCCTTGCTTTTGCTTCATCCAAGAATTTCAAGGTTTACCAACTTGATGTCAAATGTGCATTTTTATATAGAGTGATAGATAAGGAAGTGTATGTCAAGCAACCATCTGGCTTTGCAGACCCATATAATCCTGCTTATGTCTGCAAGCTTGAGAAAACTCCTTATGGGCTGCATCACGCTCTAAGGAAGTGATATGAGACACTGTCATAGTATCTTGTCCAATATGGTTACAATAAAGGTACTATTGATAACACACTTTTCATCAAAGGAACATAGAATGACTTGATGCTAGTTTAAGTTTATGCAGATGAAGTCATCTTTGGGTCACCTAATTCAAAGCTCCGTAAAGAGTTTAAGAAGCTGATGAAGAATAGATTTGAAATAAATGTCATCGGGGAACTTAGTTTCTTTCTAGGAATTCAAGTAAATAAGGTTGACAATAACATCTTTATATACCAGTCAAAGTATATGCAAGACATACTAACCAGATTTCATCCGACTGAAATGCAAAGACTCCAATAGCCAGAAACTACTCCCTAGGACCTTATCTTGAAGAGGAGTATGTTGATGAACATCTCTACAGAGCTATGATTGAGCCTTTTATGTAACTCACAACCAGCAAGCCTGATATCATGTTTGCCACATACATATGTGTAAGATATCAAGCCAACCCTAAGATATCACACCTGGTTACTGGCAAGAGGATTCTCAAATACCTCTAAGGAACTCCCAAGCTGGGACTTTAGTATCCAAAGAGTTTTGACTTCAATCTGTATGCATATACAGATAGTGACTATGGTGGCTGCAACATGACTGTAAAGTCTACATCGAGGGGATGTCAATTCGTTAGTGGAAAGATAGTCTCATGGCAACACAAGAAATAATCTTGTATGTCTGCATCAACTGTTGAAACTGAATACATTGTTGCTGCAAGCTGCTGTGCTCAAGTGCTTTGGATTCAGAATCAGATGTTGAACTATGGATTCAATTTTAAAGAGACTACTATCTACATAGACAACAATAATGTTATCTATCACAAAGAATCCAGTGCATCACTCAAAGACAACGCACATCAACATCAAGTATCATTTGATAAGAGATAATTTTAAAAAGGTATAAAATTTGTTAAAGTTCACACAAATGAATAATATGCTGATCTGTTCTCAAAAGCTTTTGATGAACAGATATTTAAGTATCTTGTATCAGCTATTGGAATGATTAACTCGAATTAGATTTTTTTAAAATTAATTTTAAGATTATTTTTTTCAAATATATGTGTATTTAAAGTTGTCTAAATTATCACTCATATAAGCTCTCTTTACCTTGAAATTTTTTTTTCTAAATGATATTTCTTAGAATTTTAAGAATTATAGATATATTTTCTTAAGGAAGATATTAAATAACTTCAGAAAGAAATAATGTCTTTAAAATTAATAACTACTTACTAAGAAATTTACATTCAGAAGATTCTGATATATTCTGAAACTTAAATATGCTTCTAAGTATTTATATATTTTGAAGGATAATTTTTTTCTGAAAGAAATTAAGTCTTGAAAGCTTTATTCATCTTTTGAATAAAACATTTGAGTTTAGTATCTTCCGAAACTAAATATGTCTCGAAAGCAAAATTACTCTAAGTATTTTTCTTACGAAACAATTCTTTTCAAACTAAGGTATATCTTCCGAATGTGATTTGTGCTTGCAAAAAAAAAGAAAAGAAAATGACTTGTGTAATTGAGAGAAATATAGTGCCAAAGAGATTGCTTAAGGGTTAATTCAAACTTGAGGTGAGTGAAATCAATATATTCTTTTACCCCATCCAAAGACATGATAGAATTCCCACTACAAAACACTTATACGCCTTATTGATTTGTTCAAAGAGATCGAATTCGCAAAGGAAAGCCATAATCATTCTAGCAGTACAGTAAAATGGTATTTTAGAATATTTCATATCATTTGACTTTGTGTTTGATTTGCATTCTTGATATTACATATTCTATAACTCACAAATATGTTATCGAGTGCATTTCAAAAGAAAGATCAATATGTACGTATTAGAAGCGGTTTCATTGGTCGAATTAATCAAGAAATGTTGCAAAATTTTAGTACATGTGGAGTTCATCCACTTTTAAATAAAATGTCTTCCTGTATTAGAAACCATAACATACCAACTACAAAGGATCAGAACATTAATTTAAGTTGGTAGCTCTAACATTGTTGTCTATAAATTGATTCAAGAATTTTGGTGGTCACTTTAATGAGGTTATCACTGAAATATCTTAAAGATCAGGTCGCTTGAGTCTGCACGACTTTTTCTACAAACTTTGAAGAATCAAAGTTCCTCACGTCAAATAAGTTTTATCCATATGATTTTGGTGATGTGGAAAAGATTATACTTAAGCATCGTCTTGTATCATTTCAGCATAACGTGCTAAAGCATATAAAAATTATGACATGGATGGCATCACCTAACTTGCTATAGTGATGACGGAAACAAGGGAACATGAGACCTATTAATTATTAATGTTATCATCACTTTTGCTAACAACCACAACTATTAATAGATGTTCTTTTTGATAATAAAACATGTGAAGTTAAGTTAATCGTGTTGAAAGTTTTGCGCATTTTTGTCATAGAAAAAGAACTTGTTAGTGTTGCTAAGGAATACTATTAAAATGTATAATTGTATATCATATATAAAATGAAGTATGCTTCATGAGTTTAATTTAACTCTTAAATACATTATATCACATTTTTTACTTGGATGTATAATTGTATATCATATATAAAATGAAGTATGCTTCATGAGTTTAATTTAACTCTTAAATATATTATATCACATTTTTTACTTAACTCTATCCATCAGATAATTATTTCTTTGTACTGAAAATTTCTGCATTTGTAACTCCATGGAACGATATATGTGTTAGAAAAAGGTAATAGGGTTGTAGTTTTCTCCAATTACTGTTGCTGTACACATTTATATAACTCCATAAAACACTATTACTGTTTATTTATAATATAATATAATTTATATTACTGTTTATTTATATAATATACATGCTAGCATAGATAAGAATACATGAAAATTTTGCAGTCTATAATCTTAAAGCCACATAAGTTTCTAATAACGGGTGGAACACCGCAATGAAGCTAAGAACTACAAACACACTAATAATTTAACTCGTCACTACCTTTTAGTAAATCTCCCAATAAATTTTTGGAAGAAAGACCCCCTTTTGTCTTTCAGGGATGCTTCAGGTGACATCGCCGGAGTTGACGCCGGAGCACTTATCTCACTCTCCGGCGTCACATTCGGGCTTTCACCGGGGCTTTCACCCTTATCTTTACCCTTGTCTTTCTTTTTCTTTTTCTTTGATTTCTTACCATCATCATCCTTGTGTTTCTTCTTCTTTGAATCCGAAGAATCATCTTTGTCGTCGTCCTTACCATCGTCATCGTCGTTATCATTTTCTTTTGGATCGTCTTGTGGTGGTTCAAACATGAAACCTGAGGTGTAAGGCACACCTGTTGGCGGGATCCATGTGTCCCCAATGATGAATTTGCCAGGCGTGAAGCGGTTTATCCTTTTAGCAGATAACTCTTTCACGCCTGGCCATTGGACCCTCTGGAGCTTGTTAGCTCCTGGGCCGTGGTTATTGTACTCAGAGTAGAAAAGGGTATCGAAAGCAAAGGTTTCGTTCCATGGTAACCATCCTTGAGGTTGGATTAGATCATCTATGAATGATTCCATTATGATTGTTCTTGAAAATTGTTTCCATGGGCGTCCTAGGTAGGATTTTTGTTGCATTCTCACTGGGAAGTATATGGGATCCGCCACAATGCTGCAGTTTTGGAGGACAAGGCCTGTGGGTTGTCGGATCTCCTTTCGGCCTTGTGCTGTGACAATGCAGTTTTGGTTGTCGTTGGGCTTCCGAACCACCATGACGCAGTTTTGTAGCACGACTGCACCGTCCCCAAATATGAAGTCAACGGTTCCTGAGATGGTGCATTCGCGGTAGAACTGGCGGTAGGTGTGCGCGTATAGGGTGTCTTGGTAACCGTCCATGCGACAGTTGTAGAAGATTGTTCTGTCCGCGCTAACGCGCAAGGCCACGGCTTGGTGCTTTTGAGGACCTGCTGTGTTTTCAAATGCAATGTCCTTTGCCATGAAGAAGTCCCCAGCAACAGCTGTAAGTTATTTTAGTCAAGTTAGCTACCCAATTCTAGGAAGATTGCATAAAAATGGTAGTTTAATATAATGGAAAATCATGAATCTTTTGACCAACACAGTTATGACGATTGATATTTAAGTTTATCAGATAATTTTTTCATACACCAACCCAACCTAAACTGCCGTTTACAAGTGGTAATTGTCGTTTACAAAGGATTTACATGTAAAAATTAGTTTACGGTGTGTTAGAGGTGTACATAGTTTATGAATACATATCCCCAGAATGAAAACACGTCATCTGACATTTGTACGCCTCATAGCGACGCAACTCCATGCTCTTATGCCTTGGCACACCTGACACATGCATCGCGCGCCAAAGCTATCTTATGGTGACACATGGACAAATGAGTCTTTTCGGCCCACGAAGGGTTATTAACCAAGATTTTATTTTTCTATTTTATTTGGGGCGCACGAGATTAAAAAGGCTGTGCGTCACTTGGCGCAAAAAGATGACACAAAGATGACGCACGGCTGAATCTCATTCTTTTATATTAGATTTTAGCATTTAAGTATTGTAATTTACTTTCGGCTACAAAGTACTTCGAAGACGATGGCTTTTGCTTACCAAAAGTTGCAGTGTGATAGGTGGTGATTCCATCTATGAAGTTCAAGCTTCCTGTAATTTTTGTTCTATCAGGGCCATCTCCGATCACCGTTATATGCGTTAAGTTCTTCGGTATTCGGATGATCTCGTTGTATATCCCCTCTTTAATGTATAGCACAAACATATCCTCTCCTTCAACAGGAATGAATTTCAAAGCTTCATTAATAGAACTAAAGTTCCCACTCCCATCTTGTGCAATAGTAACATTTGGAATGATCTTCACAGGTTCATCCCCCAACAATCTTCGCTTCGTATCATCTACCCATTCAGGAAGATTATAATCATTGTTGAACATTGAAAGCAGCCTGCGGTTAGCAGCTGGAGGGGCGCCAAATGCCTGAAACACTTGTGAGAAATCAGTGATCAAAGCTAGGCAGTTGCTGGTTAACTCCATAGACTCATTCAGCAACTTTTTCATCCTCTCTCCAAAATCTCCTTCGGTCTTCTCAAACCCGTCTAGACATGTTTGTTCATAAGATATCGCTCCACTCATCCATATCTTGAGTTGGAAGAGTGCTTGTCCCAAATCATTAAGATTGAAAATATTGATATTTTCAAAGGATCTCTTTATGTCACTAACAGCAAGCCCTGCAAGCTCCTTGCAGCTCTTGACAGCATCATTAGTCCTCGGGTCTTCGTGGATCTCTTTCATGATTGACGAGTTCTTAGCCGCAGCGTCAAGGTGACCGATTGTGACCTCAAACAAGGTCTTTACGAGCTCGTAAGGGTCAGTTGATTGGGTGTGTGCTTTTGAAAGACTGTCAACACATGTTTGTTTGTAATCCGTGTTGTCACAAACCGCCTTGATGGAGGCTTTCAGCTCATCATCGGATTTCGCGTGTTCAGATTTTGGCTCAGAATGCCCGTTCATCATGACGATCAACGTGATCCCCGCGGCAAGAAGCACCACGGAAGCCACGGTGAGGATGGCAAGTTTTGTCTTGCTCATCTTTAATATATGTATCCTTTCCCCTTCAAAAAAATATAAAAAAACTTATGTTCTATCTATCTCCTCTATATCCATACATACATTCTATCTGTCCAACTAATTTAACTAATTTTTGGTATAAAATGAAAAGAATTATTAGAGAGGGCCTGATCAAAGTGTAAGATTGACCCTCCCTCGTGTTGAATCTATTAGACAAAGGCCTCCCCTTTCGTATTTGGTAGAGTTGAAGGAGACCTTTAATTTGGGTATTAAAGGTGGGAGCAAAGTAATTTTAAATGAAAGATGTTTATAGGTTGCTTTCTTTTTCTTGTTGAGAAGATGAGGTTTGGAGGGAATTAAGAGCTTTGACATTTCTATTTTTGAAAGAGAGGATCACGTTTTTTTAATTCACTGGGGTGTGTACAGACACATATATAGGTTGGTTAATTATTATACAAAATGTCAAAAACTACAAAGTCTACGAACTCATCAAGATGCGACGCGGGCATTTTCGTCCACGCCACACTCGCGCTCAAAAGATACATATATAGTTCTACAACTTGTCTGATAATTACGCATTCTATGCTTATAATTACATCATGTATCGCCAAGCACCTAGATTTATGGCCTTCATTTCTCGTACAACAAAACTGTACTTTCATTGTTGTGATGTCTTCCCACCACTAGGCCAACATAGTTTCTTCAAGCTTACACTTTTAAATCGCCTCATGAAGTTGCTTCGAATTGATATGGCGAAGACACAATGGTATATGTCGGTCTCCATCCACTCTTCCTGATTCTCCATGGCATTCACTATTCCTGCATGTCAATCAGATAGAACACAAAGCTTGCCCATGTTAGGATTTGCCACAAACTCTTGAAACGGTTGAAAAAATGAACCCTAAGTGTCAACTGTTTCGCCATCCATAGTTGCGTACATTAGGTCAGGTCTTGACAGCGCGGCGATGCTACAAGGCATCATTTACTACTTTGACATTGCCATGAAAGTGCAACAACCTCTACATGATGATTAAGAGTTTCACATACTAGCCATGATTTTATGGTTATCTCGCATATGTACTTTTCCTTATATTTGTTTTTATATTGATTAGGTGTGTCCATAATATTATAATGTGATTCGGATGACTGTAATGGGCAAATCGGTTTTGGTGTGGTATTTTTTATGTTTATATTGAAATGATGGTTGTGTGGTATTTGTTTGGTTATTGCATTACATGAGATGATGACAAGTTCATACGAACAACGAGGGCGATCCAAAAGGAAAGTTTGACTATGACAATATCTAAGAAGAGTTTTAGGTGTTGTTTGTTTTTTTCTGTAGCAAAATGTCTTTAGTCTGCGGACCACATCTACAGATATTTGTAGCAGAAGGGGTGGATCAAACGTCTGCAGTCTGCAAGAAAAAAACTGTTTGTTTTTTAACATCTACAGACTGTTAAAATATTTTGTAATTAATATAAACCTATTTTTTAAACTTTGAAACATATTTCAACATTAAAATTTAAATAAAGGTCATACAACACTGCAGTAATATTTATAAAACCATAAAAATACATTTTATTTAAATAATTTATTCCACATTTTTAGTAGCAATAAAACCATAAAAATATATTTTATTTTACGTGGACGGTGGGTGGAGGCGGACGGTGGTGGTGGCAGACGCAGACGCGGATGGTGGGTGGAGGCGGACGGTGGTGGTGGCAGACGCGGACGCGGACGGTGGTGTTGGAGGTGGACGGTGGTGGTGGTGGACGGTTGTGGTGGTGGACGGTGGTGGTGGTGGACGGTGGTGGTGGTGGACGGTGGTGGTGGTGGACATGGGTGGTGGTAGGTGATGGTGTTTAATCCTATGCAGACTTTAGAAGACTTTAGAAGTTTTGTACTAAATCCGAACCATGCAGACCTCGCGCAGACCTTTTTTAATGAAAACTCTTCTAAAAACAAAAACTCTGCAGACCTCAACGTCTGCGCGTGGTCTGCGTAGTGCAGACAAAAGAGGTCAGAAAGAGCTTTTTTGAATAAACAAACACCCCCTTAGTTTTTCTATTTCTTACACTTATCATTTTGGTTTTATTTTGTTCTTTGGGTTATAGCGAATATTAAGAACAATGTTTGATTTAAATGTGAGGACGAGCCAAAATAGAAATGTGATTAAAAGAAAATAATTAATAGAGGTATAAAATCCTAGAATATTTTTGAAAAAGCCATTAAGAACCACTCGTTCACGCATAAAATGCATGACTTGAGCGAATCATGATGTGGGATCGATTAGTGCTTGCTAGTGAAACCTAAAGTACATTCGACTTTTTCAAGTCATATGTTTAAGTTAACTTAACAAGAATTTTTCAATTAAAATATGTTAGATATCTAAATTAGTGAAGTAAATTGATGATAATAAACATAAAATGTCCACAACTTATACCCATATTTAGCTTTGTTTTACACATAAAATTTCGCCTTTAGTTTTATATATTTTTTTGAGTGTATATATCATATGATTGCATGCATTTTGGAAGTTATCTAGGATATACGTTTTAAGACTATAAACTTTAAACTTGCATCAAAATTACAGAGGCATTTAGGTTTTAACCTTTAGCATGTGCCGTTCTTGCCACGAATATTATCTACTAGTTAGCGTTGTTAAGCCGTTTATTTATCCTATGTTCTTTTTCTACACCCGCATTAGCCTTATCCTTTATACGTTTAAGCCTTTGTTATTTTAGTTTGTTAATGTGAATGGTAGCTAGAAAATATGAAAAAAAGGGTGAAAAATTGACCCTACCCTAGTTAGTCATTATTGTTAGCTGTTCGTCAAAGAATCCAAGTTTAATCCTCAATTTTGGTTTTTTCATCATATTATAGTTTGAATTTGTTTAGCTTAGTAAATTTGGGTTTTTAACACCTTTTCTCTTTTTTATTTGTACCTTAACCCTAGTCATATTACGACCCATATTAAGGCCAACCTAGGTTTGTGTAAAGTTTATATGTTAGTTGGTGGAGACATGATTCCTTTAAAAACTTATGATGATGTCATGTCACCTCAGTTATGAGAGTATCCAACTATATATACTAAAACATCTTATACTATCCTACTAAAGAAACCGAGATGGATGAACCTTTTAAGAATTATAGATTATTGTATGTTTAAAGTCTTTAGGTGAACTATTTTTCAAAACCTGTATCACATTAGCTTGTTTAGTTGTAATTCTATTGATTGTGCTTGAGGGTGGATTGTGTCTTTTGGAGAAGTAGGTAACATTAATTTGGGTTTATTTTTATGTGTTGAATCTTGTTGTTTTAGATAGGCTGTGAGATTAGTTTTGCTTAAGGACAAACGAATATTAAATGTAAGGATATTTAATGTGCTTAATTTTATACACACTTCTTACACAATTATCCTTACGTTTCGTACAATTTTAATTTGAATTTACAAGATTGTGGTACTTATTGATTATATGTTGAATTCATAGTTAACGATAGAGAAACAAGAAGTCTGGAGGTGAAAATTAGAGGCAGAACAAGATACAAAATTAAAGTGAAAAGATTAATCAAAATTTTGTTTTGAATACTGATAACGAACAACTAAGAAGGAGCATAACAATCTATTATGAACGGTGTTGTAAAAACTGCTAGTCGCTAGGCGGGCGGTGGGGTATTGACTAGCATTTAGTCAGGAGTAATCGGGATTAAGCGATTTATAATTTTTATATATAATTTTCAAATCTATATATACACACACATTTTTTCTTATAAAAATGTTATATACATACATACATACATACATACATACATACATACATTCATGCATGCATGCATGCATGCATGCATGCATGCATCCATCCATCCATCCATCCATCCATCCATCCATCCATCCATCCATCCATCCATCCATCCATCCATCCATACATACATACATACATACATACATACATACA
>BJCO01000680.1:0-17894 GCA_018326465.1 Flaveria floridana | reverse complement strand
AAAATAAAATTGTAAAAAGATATTGGCTGTTTACCTGGCCTTGAGTCCTTGACCCATTGATTTTGCCACCTCTTGTATTCGGTTTATTATTGATGATATATTTTGATTTGTTTCAGGTGTACATTGATGAATTAGATGTGAATGACCATAACATCATATGTAGTTCGTTGTACCCGTCTATCCCCAAAACTTTGCTTTCAGACCTTATTAAGTTCAATAAGCGCTTATATGAAGATACAATGATAAACCGTAAATTTGGACAATCTGGATTCCCGTGGGAATTCAATTTACGGGATGTTATTCGTTCATGTCAGATGATAGAAGGTTTTACTTTATATCTTTTATTATTTAATTCACAGGGATAAAGTATACATATGCTACCCAAGTATCAAAAAGTTTACATCAAGGCTACCTAACTATGAAAACACTTTTAGACGCCATAAAAATGTCTTCGTGATACCGTTTATGCCAATTCCAGCAAAAAGCATTTTTATTATTTTACGGTTTAAAGCAATTTTTTGTCAAAATCGCCATGCATTGAACCAAATTGATACATGTTTCTAATACTTGCGTGACCTATGTACACATTAGCCATGTTTTTGTATTTTATATTTTCAATAAATCAACTACTGTGTTTTCTTTCTCAAGTCATCTCTAATTTAAATGAATAATGTTAACTATTTAGGTGCTCCTGAGAGTTCAAAACACGAGTGCTTTCTCAACACTGTATATGTACAGAGGATGCGTTCTTCCACTGATAGACAAGAAGTCGTTAATCTATATGAGCAAGTTTTTGGAGTAAAGCCATTCATTAATTTATACCCAAGGGTGCAGCTTAATCCAGAAAACTTGATTGTTGGAAACACGTATGTGAAAAGGAATAGCATACAATCATCAACTGTATCTTCACGCGATCTAAAAATTCTGCCAGGTCAACGTCAAAGTCTGGAAACTGTGGCACAATGTTTGCATCATCAGTGGTTGGTTTTGCTGATTGGTCCAGCAGCATCTGGCAAAACTTCTTTAATAAGATTGATGTCACAGCTCACTGGAAATGTGCTAAATGAACTTAGTCTTTCCTCTGCTACTGATATATCTGACCTACTGGGATGTTTCGAACAATATAATGCTATTCGTCATTATCGTCTCACCATTGATCAAGTTGCCTATTACATGAATGCATACATGTCTACTGAGACATTCACGAAACAAAAGAATTTGATCAAGCGTTGGCTTTCTTTTTCAACAACTACTGATCATAGCTCTGCAAGTTTTGTTACTGCATATGTTGAGAATGAGAGTCTGGGAGTTTTTCGTTCCCTACCATTATTAATCGATATTATTGAGAATTTAAAGCTGGTTATGGAAAATCATAGTCAAGATCTTGATAGATTGCTGAAGATTGTTATGAGGTTGCAAGATGAGCAGAAGAAAGTGCTATATCCGGCAAAATTTGAATGGGTAACGGGATTGCTTTTTAAGGCTATAGAGAATGGAGAGTGGATTGTACTTGAGAATGCTAACCTTTGCAACCCTACGGTTTGTATTCTTCCTTTTTTTTGTTTTCGGTACAATTTAATCTTTCTGGTAGTTAATTAAGCAATTTTATTTTTGGATTGAGCGGTATCTCAAACGGGTCAAATCAAGCAAATTTAGTGATGAAGGGAGCATGCCAAATGGGTTAGAAAACCTCCTAAATTGTTTCATTCAAAGATGGAAATTATTTGCAGCAGTATTGTTTTTGTAATCGTAAAATGCAGTCATTGCTTAAGTTTTTGTGCTTTAGAAATTTTTTAAAAAGTGTCTCCTTACCTTATGTGCCCATCTTGCCTCCCCTAAAATCTTGTAAATTATTTTTATTGTTATATTGCAAGTTGCTCAAGTTCTCATTTTATCTCTTGCTGTAGGTTCTTGATAGAATCAATTCTCTTGTTGAGCAATCTGGTTCAATAACGGTTAATGAATGTGGCACCCTAGAAGGAAAACCAATGGTTCTTCGGCCCCATCCTCAATTCAGAATGTTCCTCACGGTTAACCCGGCATATGGTGAAGTATCACGAGCCATGAGAAATAGAGGTGTTGAGATCTACTTGATGCAGCCTTATGGCTCAATGGGTTTGACTGATTATGAGAATGAACTCAAAGATGTGAAAAGATTTCTTGCACTTTCAAATATACCTGGTGAAATTCTAGTCACTGCAATGGCTAAAACTCATATTTCAGTTAAAAATTTTGGGTTGCTGCATAATATCAGCATTTCAAATCTTGAGCTTATGAGGTGGGTCCAGTTATTTCAACGGCTTCTTACAAATGGAAATCAGGCTTTATGGAGCTTGAAAATTAGTTTTGAGCACACATATCTTTCCTCCTTAGGGAACTTTGTGGGAAAAGATATTATCAATGAAGTGGTTAGTTCTTACCTATCAATGCATGAAATTTACAATTATAAATCCAATCTGGGTTCTTACTTAAGCTTACCTGGTGGATGGCCCACGACACTGACAGTGTTTGATTTTGTACGGTACTCGGTTGAAACTTCTGTTAAACAAAACTGCATGTATGTGGAGTATCTTGGTGCTCAAATGGCCTCACATTCATTTCGAGCTGCATTGGGTTTGTGCTCGATGGAATATTGTCACCCTGACTCCGTGAGGACATATGTAACTGATGTAGGTATATTGCATGACAGGCAATTTCCAAATGCTGATGTGGTAGCGTCGGCCACTGCCAACCAAACAGCATTTGATGTATCACTCATGTACAAACGGCTTTTTTTTGCTGCTAATTGGACCTTTGAACAGGCTACAGAAACAGACCTTAGAGTGTATCTTTTGTGGTTCCGGTGGTTAGGTGATTGTTTACAAGGATATTGCTCGTTTTTTCCTACTTTTTTAAAGCTTCTGAATGAAGAACTCGATCATTCTATTTGGAATGCCATTAGAAATTATCGTGATGTTCACAATTGGGATTCAAAATCAGCTAATTCAACACCTATGCTTTCTCTTGAGTATGCTAATATAAATGCAATGGGATCGGAATCTTGCAACCAGGTTCTTAAAAAAGCGGTCAAGTGTGTTGAGTTGTTAAGGGTTAGCTATCAACAGTGGCACTCAGAGAGTGAGTTTAAGTATGGTGTTAAGACTCGGTGTTTCATTCCTATTCTGTTATCACTAAGGAAGCTTGAAGAGAGAATTCTTGATATAATAGTCGAGTCTCCTTTCTTTGATGAGCTTTTTGGACTTTATACGAAGCTCATTATTGATCATTCATCTGCATGGGATGGATTGGTCTCGTCTCAGTTTGATTACATGTTAATTTGTTGGAGGTCTTTGGTAAAAGATGCTCAAAAATTTGAAGAGTTTTGTGCAAACGAAGTAGAAATATTTCAGGTGCTCTTTCTTAAATCAAATTTTTAAGGACTATGTATGTGAAGGTCACTGCTTTCACTTGAAACTACTTTATAAGCCAACCAGTTATGTATCCTGTTTCTTTCACACCTCTCGAAACATACTGAAATATTGTAAACTTTTTACATCAGATAGCTTCTTTTTGATGTATCTTTGTCCTTTCAAAATCTGAAAGGCATGTTTGTATGTTTTGGCCAAATGAAACAAAACCAAACATGTACATGGAGTGGGAGTGCGTATAACTAGTTCAATATTGGATATGTTTGTGGACTTATTGAAAAGTTGGATGCATCTCTGTCTTTCTTTCTTTTCTTCACGCCTTCTACTAAATTTGAGTTTGAATGTGTAGAATGACGTGAAAAATTTGGAAAGAGTTTTCTCCTGGAATTTAAATTCACAGAGGTCGTTGCTTTGGGCGTATGGTGGTCATCCATTTACACCTTCTTCTGTTGAAATATATAAAAAGCAACAGCAGCTCATAAGCATTTGTCATGCTATATGGACAAGAGAGATGCCTTTGCAGGAACTAGGTTCTTTTATTTGATTCTAATACTAATGTTATTGTTAATAGTATCATCATCATCATTCATCATCATCATCTTTTTATTTGACATGCTTCTGTTTTCTTTTTCGTAGCCCAAAAAGACTTCATTGAGACTGTTGTTTCTACCAATCCTGAACTACGTAGTCTTGCCATGCAGGGTAAAGTTTCAGAACAGTGCTATTTTGTTTGTTTAAGTTATTCTGCAAGAAACAAATGTTTTTTTAAAGTTTTCTAAGTATACCGTAGTATGATACTACGGTATGCAGGTGTTCGTTTTACATCTTCCATATAGGTTTGTTTTAAATTTTGAAGTTTCTATGCCTATTATATATACTTTTTTCAGTGCACATTTTTTGTCTTGGAAGCGTGCAATTTTGCGCCTAGGCCCTTCCAAGGCGACAAGCGAGCCCTTTTCTGGCGTTGACTAACTAGGCTCTGTACATACATTTCTAAAAAGTAAATATGTGTTATTGTTTCTATGTTTCCATCAACCATTTTCTTTTATCCTCTAGAATTTTCTTTTTGGGTCACGTACCAGGGGAAACTAATCACTAGAATTTCAACATCGGTGGTGATTTACTATTTCTTCTGTATGAAGGTGTTTGCATATCTGCATGTATCATGCACAAAGTGGATGAAGAGAACCTTGATGTTTTAAGGCAGATGGAGGACATGTATCAGGTACCATTCATGATTATTTTTTTGCCCTTGTCTGTACATATTTATGAAACAGTATTTTTTTTTCTTTACATTATTTTTGTAGATGCTTTTAAGGAAGTTCCATTATGAAAAGGACAAGCTGGAAAGAAACAACTGGACTAATGAGCAAGCTTCATCTTTTGGAGCACTATCTAGTTGTTGTATGCTCAACAGTGACATGTTATGTCAGCCTTCTTGCTTGAGCTGTTGGCTTGATACACTGCCTTTGAATGATCATACAAGTTTTGGTCTTGATATGAGGCTACTTCAAGAGCTATCCAATATTATAGTTCTTGATGAGAAGGAAATAGAATCTGTAAGAGTAACATCCGAAGATCCTTTTCACGTTGGTTTTGTTGATTTGTCCGTACAATACACACACACACACACACACACACACATATATATATATATATGCTTTGGATACTTGTCACTTCTTTTGGAATCACTCCGTGAAAATCAAACTTGTTTTCCAACCGAAACCTAACTGAAAACTGAATTCGAACTTTAGTATTCAGTTCTGGTTTGTTGCGATAAATGATTTTTTGGGTTGAAAACATTTATTGAACACTCGTACTATATGCCAGGACTACATGTTCCATCATTACACTTTTTATGAATATGACAAATCTGATTTACATTATCACATTAACATTTATGTTCATAGAAATATGATGTTATTTGACTTGGGTTTTTGATGTCATGATGTGTCTTTTTTTGGCTTTGTAAGGGATTATCTTGTATGCATGATCTCCTGGACTCTACTTTGAAATTTCTAGTTAATTCTTCTTCGAGGCCTCCAGCTGATTTCTCTCCTCTTCAGAAAGTTTTATGGGTTCAAAGTGCTTGGACCTCAGTCAATTCTGGTTAGTGCAACTTTGTCCCTACAAAGACAATGTCACCTTAAAATATTTTTTTTTTTATGTTTTCTAAATTTTTAACAGCACATGCAAGCCTTTCGAGTGCTGTTACTGAGATGTGGTTTAATTGGCACACTTCTTTGTGGAAGCATAACTTGACTCGTGAAAAGGTATGCTCCATGGTCAATTATGGTTTTGATTAAGTTAGAGGACAGTTAACCCTTTTGTACAACAATTTTTTTGACTGTCCTTTTGTGATGCAGACAAATTTGAGGCAACATGGTTATGCAGATCTGGCACCTGATATGCTTTTTCAGCCAGTGACAACACTATCTATAGAAAAAATTCTGTAAGGAACTATTTGCAAATGGAAGGTGGTTTAAACACCACCAACACATTGGATTTGACAATTATGCCTTTACACACAATCAACTCTTGATCTATTCTTTTGTCTAAGGGAAAATTTGTAAAAAGCCAATAAGTTGTTACTGAAAAAATTATAAGAGGTGGTTTATAAATCACCTATCTTATACGTACGTCTTTGGAGTAATAAGACACATTGTTTGTTACAGAAATATCTAATGTTAATCATTATCTACTGCATCATGTGTAAGATAAAAGTATATTGAAGGTTTTCTTATGAATAGTAGTTTACTACATGGTTTAATTTCAAGTACTTACTTTTTTGGAGCATTTCAGAAGTGACATGTAGACACTTAGTGGAATGAAAACCATGTACCGTTATATATATATTTTTCCATTGATGCTTGTTTTTCCAGTTACCACATTACTTATTTTCTGTAAATTTTTCTGTTTAATTAAAGGCAAAGTCTGATTGGAATCAGAGATGTTAACGCACATAGCTTAAAGCTTGGAGTCGCCTCCCGTAATCTTTGGCTCAGTCCTCCACATGTTGCTGAGTGTACTCCTTTCTTTATACTATCTGCTCGATCCCTGTTTCAGCAGGTATGTATTTATTTAAACTTTTTATTATTATTTTCTAAAAGTACATTATGTAACTATATATTTAAGGTTTCGTTGAATCTGCATGTTATAAAGATTTCCAGTTTTTTTAATTTCATGTTTAACGTTTTGTCCAGATAATACTTGCTCATGAGAAATCCTTTGAAGCTGATAAATTTTCTTTGATAAAATCACTATTGTTTTCAGCTCAGGTGAATGTTTTTAAGGCACTTATATTATTTAGCATAACCATAATTTGTTTGACATCATTATAACATATATTCTTTATAACAGCAAGTTGATGCGAGTGTTCTCATGTCTCTACTGACATCATCAACCCACTCAGTTCTAAAGTCTTTGATAACTCAATTTATCAAGCCGTTGCTCATTGATCTGTATGCACAGAATTTTACAGGTGAACCACTGAATATATCGACTAATCTGTGTTACATCAGTTTTTTCTTGTGTTATTTGATAACTTAAATATAAATTTTTTTTTTAGATTCCTTGTTTAATATCAGTTGTGCTTGGTTACGACTTGGAGGTCTGCGTTATCATCTTCTAGTATGTTGTGATGATGTGGATCCAGCGATGAAGAAGAATTTTAAATATTTTCAACTGACAGACAGGATTGCATCCCTTGAACTTGATATGCAAGTATGACATTTCACAAATATTTATGACCCGCCTCTATTTTATCTTTAATGTTCTATGATGTTCATATTGTTCTTACAGGTGCGTCAAGAGTGTGTTCATTTGGCAGGATGTTTCTCATTAAGTGTGGCTGATAAGGAGAAAACACAATTATTAAATAATCTTAAAGCTGAAAGAAACAGACGCCAAAGACAAGTCGTGTTTCGTTCCGATCCTGGGAAGTTTAAGAAGTTAAGATCAGAATGTGATGAATTCTTAAAATTTGTTGCCATGCCGTTTGATCATCTAGAGGATTTTAGGGTCTTCAATTTTGAATGGGTTGCTGATCAAATACATAATTGGCAGGTACTGATCACTTATCTGAATGTCTAATATACTAGCAATTAGAGGTGGTAATTTGGGTTATTTCTACAATGGGTCAAATGTATAAAGTCAATATATATATATATATGTGTGTGTGTGTATATATATATATATGTGTGTGTGTGTGTGTGTATATATATATATATGTATATATGTATATATGTATATATGTATGTATGTATGTATATAACATGGTTTTTAAGGGATCCCTCCCCTATGTATATGTGTGTATATATATATATGTATATGTATATATATATATATATATGTATGTATGTATGTATGTATGTATATATATGGAAGTCTAGAATGTATTTTAAATGCATAAAACATTTTAAATCATTGAACTTGTTATTAACATTTGTAATCATATTAGACACACTAAATGTTTCACACCTTTATCTCAACCCAAACCTTACACCTCATACCACAAAATGACCCATCGCCCAAGCTGGATATTTTGTCATCTTTGTTTTAGAAGGGTAATTTGATATCTACAGGTATGGGAATTTGTTATGTCCTTGGCTAACTCTCTTTCAATTCTTTTTCAGGAAACTGCAACACGTTTTGTGGACCGATTATCAAATGAATATTCTGAATATGTTGATATTATTCAACCTGTTCAGATTGCAATATATGAGATGAAACTGGGCTTCTCACTGCTTCTGTCAAATCGTCTACATGATAGGTTTCTGGATAGAGTTGGGCAGAAAAATATTGATGTTGTTCTGGTAAAGATACAAATCTCTCAAAGCTGTTGGCGTCAGTCTGTATGTTGACCCTGATGTTGAGTTTTTAATTGGCAGGGGGCAATTTATTCCTTTACAAGATTCCCTAGGGGCATGGCAAGAAAATATATTTCATACATAGAGGACAGTTGTAATGTTAAACTTTCAAATTTTGATAAATCTTTCCCTACTTACATTTTGGAAGATGAAATGAGTATGATGGAAACTTTGGTTATTTCTGCAAGAGACAATAATAAAAATGAAGAGGTCTGTTTACTTAAGATACATTTTGACAAGGCTATTCCATTTATTATTTGTCGTTGGAATCTAAAATGTTTGATGCATGTTATATGTTTGTTAAAGGTATCTGTTTTGCAACTGAAAGCTTCGATACATCAAAATATTCTTCTTCGTGTGGTGCATTATGTGGCGCAGGCACATTTTCTCGACAATGCATCATTCAAGGTATTAGTTTCTGTTTTTTTCTGACATGTGACCAAGGTGCAACTGTCAAACATAAAAACACTTTATTTTCTCTATAATTACTAGTTGGTGTTAATGAACTTTATACTCTTCTCTTTTCTTGTCTTTATTTGTCCCTTCTTATTATGCAGTATTGTACAAATTCATTATTCCAGTCTGTTTCCCTTCCCAATTATGCACTTTTTTTCTTTACCACACGTTTATATTTTGTAGTATTTTTTTTTCATGATCAAATTTGAATATCTAGTTTTAGTTTATTTTTCTTCATATTATTTTTTTGTTATATTTCAGTGATTTAATTCTTCTAGCTTTTTTGCAAAAGAAATAATAAGGAAAGTTGCATAAATGGTCATTGTGGTTTGATCAAGTTGCATGTTTGGTCCCGAGATTTTAAAAAGTTAGTTCAAACTTTTATGTCGGCGTTGCACTTTTGGTTTCTAAAGCTAAATTTAGAAGTTAGTAACAACTAAACTAAAAAAGTTATATTTGAATACTGAAAAAGATAAAGGTAATAGTGTTTTAGGAGAACGTAATACTAACTGCTAGTTAGAAATGGAAATGCATGTGTTCAATAAGGGCACATGTTAGTATCCCCTTCCTATTTTTAGATGCAAGTTATACTTTTCTTGAAATAAATTTTGCTTTAGAACATAACATCTTATTGTACTTACTATTTATATTTCTTTTTGCACAACAATCAGCTTTTGGATAAGATGTTTGATGAATTTGCAAAGCTCTGGATGAAAATGAAAATTCAAGTTAGAACCAAAGAAGAGCTTGATTCTCAGCAGTATAGATTTAGGCCTCGTGCTTTCGACATTAAAGATGTCATTGAAATTGAGCTTTCTACCCTAAAAAATTCCATTGCAAATGAAGCTTTTTCAGAGTGGCAGGAATTGGCTTATGAGGAAGTTGAAGTATCTGTTGAAAAGGTTACATTATTATATACTAAAAGCACTCCTTTGGATACCTTTATTAATGTTTAGTAGAGGTGGGAATTTCCCCCATTACGATTCATTTGTTTAAAAAGAAACAAATCAAATGGGTTGATAATTAGCCAAATACTATTTAGTGCATAACACTTTTATTTTTTTCTATAAACTTGCTAATGCAAGTACCTGCTTCATATAGAACAATGTTGATAATGAGCATGAAGTTTTAGAGAAAGATTGGAATCTCATGCTGGAGTTTATGCTGAATGATGTGGTCAATGTGTATATTACTGTATTTGGTTCCGTGGATCTCCTTCAACCTGTGAGTTAACTTGTGTACTTCATATTTAATTTAGTGAGCAGTGCTAAAATTGTATCTGTATGTTGCTTTTACTCAGGTAGGATTTGTTCAAATATCTGATTCGGATAGGCTGCGTTCTTTCTTGGATTCCTATACTTTGGGTACAAGAGTAATAAAAGGTAATTAGACTTTGGGATTATAGTATCTTGTATGACCACTCCACATATATGTGTAATCTCATTAAAAACAAATCTGATCTAGATAATATAATTTTCAGATTTAGAGGGCTTATTATGCTCAAGTTTGGATTCTAAACTTATCCCAGAACATGTATTACGTCTTTGTTTGGAGCATGATAAGAAATTTCTTTCATCTCATCTATCAAAAAGTTCTTCCAACTTCTACAAGGTTTTGTATGCTTCTACCTTTTTCTGTTGATGGTTTTATTTTGATTTTTATATATTGTCGGCTTGTTGTATAGGATTCAAATGCTTCGTTGTTGGCTAACATGGTGGGCCCAGTAATGAATCTTCAACAGCGAATTCGACATCTTATGAGTGAATGGGATGACCATCCTGCTCTTCAGAAAATTGTTGATGTGATCGATATGATCTTGTCTATACCTATGAACACCCCTCTTGCTAAGGTCACTTTTACTTTTTTTTTCTTAATAATAGTTATTGAAGTAGAAAACGTTGGCAAAGACTTGTGTTACTTAAATATCACTGCTCATGTGTTCATAGACATATATGTTTACCACGCTTCTAATATTGGACACTGTTTTTGTTCTTTGTAGGCTATGTCAGGCTTGCAGTTTTTACTTAACAGGGTTCGGAACCTTCAAGAAACTGTTTCAAAGTTCCCCCTTTCTGGTAAAGTTTTATTTTTGTCAGGTTTTCTTGTACACCAAGTTTATAGCCTTAAGGTTCCATGTATTATTATTATTATTGTTTTTAAATTGCAGATCAGCTACAACCAATTATTTCTCTCGTGTCCTCTTGGCAAAAGATGGAATTTGAATCATGGCCTGCTTTACTTAATGAAGTTCAAGCACAATTTGACAAAAATGCTGGCCAGGTATAAGTCAATCCTGTTAGAAGTTAATCCTAATTGTGGTCATATGTGGAAGTTTAGGGGGAAGAATCGTTAAGAGTCTAAAGATAGGTTTGTTTTATTTAGTAAGTTTTAATTAGCCTTATTTAAGGTATTTAGTGTTTATGTTTTGGCTGTGAATGGGCTGTCATTCCAACCGTGTTTGAGTGGAGTTTTCATTAGTAATTAAGGTTAGGATTAGTATAAAAGAGGGTCATTGTCTAATAGTTTTTGGTGTGGTTTTTATTCAATGTAAAGAAAAGAGCCGTGGGTGTGTTTTCCCACAAAAACGCTGTTGTTGTTTGCTTTTCTTGATCCAGTTGTCTAACAATTGGTATCAGAGCTGCAATCAAGAGACTGCTGTGATCCAAACTTGTGAAGAAAAACCATCAAAGGGCTGTTGAAGACAAGAAGAAGAATTGTTCGAACAAGATAGAAGAAAACGATCTGTGATAGATCAATTACGACGACTAAAGACATATTTGAACCTGTGATTGGTTCATATAATTGTGGAGCGCTGATTGTGTGACACAATCAAGGCTAAGCGAAGAAGGTTTGTGTGAGGTAGCTACAGTAGACGAAGATTGGTGCAATTCAAGTTGTATAGAGAAGGCGACTGTGTGAAGCAGCGAACGAGGTGAAGAAAACCTGACACAGGTTGCAAAGGTGTGATACCAGTGTGGAGAAGATGTTTAATCTTTGGAGGATTGAACCAAGTTTGTTGTGAAAGCGGGTTCGAGAAGAACTAATCAGTGATTGATCAAAGTGGGAAAACGAGTGATTCTGTGAAGAAACGAGAAACTATTCTGTGTGAAATATACTACGTTTTGCGGCAGTATCTGTGTGAAGCAGATTGGTTTATGTTGAAGTTTGTGAATCAGAGAATTTTTGCTACTGCTGTAGGAACTATTTGTGCTGAAAAGGATTTTTTTTTTGAAAAAAAGGTGATCAGGTAGTTCAGAAGGTGCAGGAGCAGTTGTTGTACCCTACCGAGAACCAACCAATATGACTTTGCAATGTCCAAAACTGATCACAACAAACTACACTGCATGATCAATTATGATGGAGACCATCCTAAGGGCACATGGTCTGCGAGAGGCCATAGAACCTGTGACAGGAAGTGAAATTGATGATAGAAGAAAGTACATGGCGAAGGCGTTGATATTTCAATCACTACCGGAGGATGTGTTACTTCAAGCGTCAAAGCATAAGGATCCGAAGAATGTTTGGGATGCATTATGGGTCATATATGTGGGAACCGAGAGGGTTCTAAAGTCTTGTTTGCAGATGCCTAGAAGTGAGTTGGAAGCGATGAAGATGACCGAGGTGGAGACTATTGATGAATTTGCTGGTAAGATAAGTGGGCTACAATCAATATATAAAAGTCTTGGGTTTTCACTTGATGATGAGATAGTGGTGAGAAAGTTCCCGAATTCCATGCCAAAGAAATATTTGCCAATCGTTGCTTCGATTGAGCAATACTCGAAGATAAAAAAAATGGCATTTCAAGAAGTGGTGGGTCGACTTAAAGCTTACGAGGAGAGGTTAAATCCTAAGATGTAATTGAAGATATGCAAAGTGAATTGATGCTCACTTGTAATGATGAACATCCTAAACCAGGAAACGATAATGATTATCAACAAGGTCGTGGATGGGCTAACCAGGATGGAAGAGGCCGTGGTAGAAGCCGAAGTTTGGGAAGTGGAAGGGGTCGTGAGAATCGACTTGGTTCAAGAAATTATCAATAGGAGACAATAGGAGATCGAGACAAGTCATGGGTTCAATGCTACTCCGATGTGAAGAGTTCGGACACTTCGCATATGAATGTCCAAAGTCAAAACTGAAGCATGAGGAGGCCAACTTGGTTTATGAAGATGATGAGCCTACTATACTTTAGAGAAGGAAGACCACATTAGGATTAAGGGGGTGATTGTTAGAAGTTAATCCTAATTGCGGTCATATGTGGAAGTTTAGAGGGAAGAATCGTCAAGAGTCTAAAGATATGTTTGTTTTATTTAGTGAGCTCTAGATAAATTTATTTTTAAGGTATTTAGTGTTTATGTTTTGGTTGTGAATGGACTGTCATTCCAGCTGTGTACGAGTGGAGTTTTCATTATTAGTAATTAACGTTAGGATTAGTATAAAAGAGGGTCAATTTTTAAGAGTTTTTGGTGTGGTTTTTATTCAATATAAAGAAAGGAGTCGTGGGTGTGTTTTCCCACAAAAATGTTGTTGTTTGCTTTTCTTGATCCAGTTGTCTAACAAATCATTTATGAAAGTTTTATGTATCAACTGTTTGAAGCCCTTTAGGAATGACTCATTTTGTTATTTGTAATGTCTTAAACTCTTGGAGTGCTATTGCAGTTATGGTTTCCATTGTACTCGGTTCTTCGACAAAGTCATTCCGCAGATACTGATGATTATGGTCAGGCCATGATGCAGAGGCATGTTTTATAACTTGTGATGTAACTAAGGGGAAATTTTAGAACAGTTTCAAGATTTTTAACATATCTTTTTTTTAACACAGTTTGGAGGAGTTCATTCAGACTTCTAGCATTGGTGAATTCAAAAAGCGTCTTCAACTTGTTTTTGCGTTCCATGGCCACTTCAGTACTTTGATTAGTCATAATTCTAAATTAAGGTTTGCCAATCCCATCTGTCTTTGGTAGGTATTTTGAAATGGCTTAATAATAAATTATGTGATCATTTTCTTTTTCCGTCTTATGTCATATTGTCATGCAGCTGTGGCCATGAGGACAATTTGAAGATCTTGTACAATACATTTGGCTTCTACGTTCAGTTCCTGCCAATGTTAGTTATTTTATAACATATTAAGTCAGTAATTTGTTTCACGTGTTACAATGTTGCATAAGAATTGTGACTAAATCTTTGTTTTTGGATTTTAGTGTACTGGAGCAATTAGAATCTAACAGAGAGAATATTGAGGGAGAATTAAAAGAACTCTTGAAGTTATGCAAATGGGAACGCAATGAGTGGTATATGACAATGGAGACTTCAAAAAGGACCCGTGAGAAATTTAAAAAGCTGGTTCAGAAGTATACTGTAAGTGACATATATCATTTATCTCTTTATATAATAAAGCATAATAAATATGGCATTGGTAATATTCTATTTTGGACATATTCTACTTTTATTGGCTTTTAGTTCCATCATTTGGAAATTGATGGTGCAATCTATTTTGTTGTGGTATTTGTTTGGCAGTAGTAATATTCTATTCTGGACATTTTCCAGTTTCATAAATTTCTTTTAACCAGTGTTGTAAAAAGCAGCCCTAGGCGCCGATTCGTCGGTAGTCGGCCCCTCATCTATGAATTTTGAGCTAATTGGCCAATTAATCGTAGGCGGTCAACAATGGTCAAAATCGTACACGGGACTAGGCTGTCCTAATCGGCCAAAAATCAACATTCCGGCTAGATTCCAGTGACTTTCTAGCGTAGTTTGAAAGTTCCAGACAAATCATGGAATTTCCAGCCAAAACATGGAAATTGATGTTTTTATTATTTTTAATAAAAAATGAACAATTCCCACCATCTAAAAGTTCTCTTTAATACTTAAAAAACTAACCAGATATTGACATATAATTGATGTTTTTATTATTATTAGTCTCAGTGGGACATACTGGGTATGTTTGTTTGCTTATTTATTATTATTAGTCTCACTGCAAATGTATTTTAGAACAACCAAAACACACACACATATATTAAAATAAATAAATTATCTTGTAAAATACAGTATTATAAATACACACAAACACACACACACACATAAATATATGTGTATATAAAATGATGCAACGTTTATATCCGTTTATACTTTGTAGCTGATTCATTACGTTAATCAAACTGCAAGCAGTTATTGTATCTTGTTGCCCCTTACATGTTTTAATGTCACAGGATGTGCTGAAGCAACCTGTAATGCTTATTATTAATCAAGCAGCTGCTCAGAGTGGAATAAAAACAACAGCAGTTAATGACTGTATGTTATTTAGTAATTCTTATGAGAAATACAAGCAAGTACTGGAAGTTGCTTGCCATGAAACTCGTTTTCGAAACAAAAGGAGGTAATATACGCTGGTTTATTTCTGGATTTGTCAACACTATTTTATGTAGTGGTCTCAGTTTCAACACATGTATTAATGAGTTGGTTGTTACGGGTTGTGTTTTATCTTCAAGTATGTCGAGTAAAAAAAACTGAATGTGCTCAGTCTGTTATTAAACTCATATCTTGTTTGATCTGTTAGCCAACCTAACTGAACCACCAATCTCACTACTTATAATTTGGGGGTACAGGTTCATATGGCCTTCTGCTTGGAAAGATATAGTAGATCGTGCACTTGGAGATATGCGTGCTGCACATTCTAAAGTGTCTGGCCACACATGTGTGCAGTTGGAGGAAGCTGAAGGTATATTTCATCTTTTTTGCTATAAATGTATGTTTTTTTTTGTATTTAATGTATTCAACAACTGGCAATTTTCAGGTAATATAGATATTGTCAACAAGTTCATAGATTTTCAGTCCTCACGTGGTGTTACATTTGAAGAGTGGGATCAAATCCAATACACATTTGAAAAAATTAGCACAAATCTTATTAACTGTGGTGAAATCTGGAAGGATGATGATAAAAGGAGTTTGGTAAAAAGAAGATCTCTCTCTGAACTACTAAAACTGTTGGATAGCTGTGGACTATCTAAGCATCGAGCTGCATTCATTGAGGTACAAAATAAACTTTCCCTATTTTCCATAAGTGGAAAATGCGTAGGCTGGATAACAGGCTAAAACAGGGATAGGTAATTTACGGGTCCAAATGATCTGGTAGGGTTGACTTCACTTAAAGTCCCTGTCCAAATCTTCAGTTTTTTATGTACAGTTAGGTTGTCGGATATGTTTTCACTGCTATAAATAATCTTTCAATTTAGTAATATTCATTTTGGTGTTTTACGCATCAATGGTTCAGTTTGGATGTCTTTTTCCCTGTTTGAGCACTTTTTTATATAGTTAATTAGCTTTATTTTACCTATTACACTTGCGATAAAACAACTTATAAGTAGATGGGCCAAAATTGCTACCTCTATTATGAAGGAATATGATTAGGTTACATAGGAACCAGACACTCTTGACTGGAAGTTTGTTGTATTTTGTCTGACTGTGAAAGTCTCATCAATATTGCATCTGATGATTATTTTCTTCCAATGGGTTTGTATAATGTAGGATCAATCCATGAAGAATAAATTAAGCCGATGGTTTCTCCAACCATCTTATGTTATGGAGCATTTGCTTCTTAAAGGAGGGAAATTGTCCTCTGGAATCCTTGATGCTGCTGCCCTAGAGAAAGCTCAAAATCTTCTCATGGATAATCCAGAAACGGTCTGGAAAACTGCAAATGAATACTTCTTTAAAAGTATATCTTCTTTGCGTCATTTGCAAAAAGCTTGCTTGAACTTTCACAAGGATTTTACTCTCCAAGAGGTAACCACAGAAACCATTCTGACTTTTTTTTCTTTTTGAAAACTTTAATCATCAAATGGTATAGATTTTTTCAGCTTCCGGGCCAAGATTTTGAACTCAACACCTATTTAGTGTCAAATTTTTTTGGAGAATCTGAAACAACTTTTTGTTGATTATGCATTCATTATTAGAGGTGGAAAAATGGATGGGTCAGGCAATTTGTTGTTTTTATGCATGGCTTAACGGGTTGGGCTGACCCGTCAACACCTGTTTGTTTTTTTAAATATGTAAAACATATAACTTTATAAATGAGTTTATAAAGGGGTGGCTTTTGGCAATGTCCCAAATCGACCTATTTTTAGGCATACGGGTCGAATTTAACTCTTTTCGGTACAAAGGTATGCACAAGTTGTATGCTATTACATTTTAGTGGACTTTTTTCTGTGTAGGTTAATAGGTCTATTTCTTACGTTGATCATCTTGTTGAGATCCAAAATTCGCATAGAGCTGCTGCCTATGATCTTGCCAAGGGCTTGGAACTATTAAGGAAGCGCACTTTTCCATTAAAGAATCTTTTTTCAAGCAGCTTTGGGAGCTCATTATCTCACAATCAAGATATTGTTTTCAAATGCATGTGGCGGCAAAAGGTTTTTTTTATATTATTTATTTATAAGTTGCATTTGAATATTTATATAAGATGATGGGTACTTATGGATCTTATATGATTATGATGCCCATGCCTCAATTTATTGTTGCAGCAACTTTTTGATGCTATGTGCAACATATTAAATGATGAATGTTTGTTGCTAAAAAGTGTGGAAAACAACCACTTAAAGAATTGTCCGAGTGTTGGAGCTGCTGCTAGACAGATTCATCTTTTCGTAGAGAAATTTTTGCCAGACTTCAAAAAGTCTAAGGTACTCTATATTATGTTCAAACTAGGTTAGTACCCCGTGTATTACACGGGTTGAATAAATAAAATATTAAGTAGTTATTAATAAAAATTAATGAATTACAAAATGATCTATTTAATATAAGATATGATTGACATTACGGCGATTGTAAGAGTGGTATTCAAGATGATTTCCATCTGAGTATAATAGAGTATATATACAAACTACAATGGGATCTCCTCTCAATCAATATTAATAGCCTATTGATCTAAATAAATCAATACTATATTTACTCTAGCAATTACAAATCATTACTAAATTTACGCTAGCTAGTAGCGATAAAAGGACGATACCATTTTTCTAACTTTTGTTTAATTTTTTGTTTTGTTTTTTCAAAAAAAGTTGGTTTTTATTTAAATTGTTTCAAAACAAATCGTTTTTAAAAAAGTATCACTTTTAATAATTTCTTTATTATAACTTTGAAATTTAATTATTTTTGTTTCATAAGA